>JBBPJX010000513.1:0-14595 GCA_038088955.1 Neotropicomus parvogracilis | reverse complement strand
GTCTGGACAAATGTGTGAATATTGACCGATATAGACAAAATTACATAATCAATATATATATGTATGTTTAGAAATCTCTTGATTATGGCTTTCTAATGATATCTAGGTTTGTGGGTCTAGCATCAAAGCTGCACATGCTATTAGTCCAACAATCAAAATGTTACAAACATTGGGACGGTTTTGTTGCTCAGTGTACTAATTATACCCCAATAACTAAAAGTGAAATAACTGTTCCAATGGAGTTATGGTTTTGAAATGGATGTATCTCTGTGTCCTGTGAACCTAATCACATGACCCAAGGGTCAGATTGTAGCCAAGGGTCTGTACTACATTTCATCTCACCAATACTAAGCGAAATTCCCATAGGTGATTGCAGGACACCTTGTACTCTACACCGGTCGGGGAGAGAGGCGAAAGAAGAGGTCTAGGATGAGGAGGAACAAGATAGGCAGGACGAATACGGCAAGAACGATGGCGAGGACGTAGCATGGGCTCGGTCCTGGCGAGAATGATGGGATGGGGGCCATTACAGTCGATGGGCAACTTTATAGGCCTTTAACAGTTCCGCAGCATGGGTTAGATTGGTCTTGGGTTTCCAGGTATTCTCCGATGACGGATAGCCTTTCCACCTGATCAGATAGTGGCGTCGGCCAGGGGATCCCCTGTGGGATAGTATCGTCTCCACTTCGTATTTTTCTTCTGACCCGATGAGATCCGGTGGCGGGAAAGAATGATTGGGGCTGTGCTCTGCAGTTTCCCTGTACAAGATTAGGAGTCCAGCGTGGAACACATCGTGGATTTTCCATGTGGGAGGTAGGCGAAGTCGATAACTGACGGGGGAGAGGACATGGAGAATTTCGAAGGGTCCCTCTCTTTTCGGGGCGAACTTTCTAGTGGGGTAACGAAGGTGTAGGTTCTTGTTGTCCAGCCATACTTTGTCTCCGACCTTCCAGGGTCGAAAGTGGTTGGTGATGCGTTGTATCATGGCGATGCATGCCTTGTCGTGTGCTGCGAGCGCTTCGGAGCGGATGAGATCAAGATCCGAGAGATGGGTTTCTAGGGCGGGGATAAAGGTATGACCCAGGGGTGGATACGATCTCGGACTGTATCCCATCATGAGCTGGAATGGTGTCTGATGGGTGGCGGAATGGGTGGCGTTGTTGTGATGGAATTCAGCTATCGGAAGGAGCTGTGCCCAGCATTCCGGGCGTCCTTCGCAGAAGATGCGGATGAAGGTTTCGACTTCTTGGTTGAGTCGTTCCATCTGTCCGTCTGTCTGTGGATGATATGCTGAGGAGAGTTTGACGTCGTATTGTAGAAGGCGAGCAAGTTCCAAGGCAAAAGTGGAGGCGAACTGGGGTCCTCGGTCTGAGATGATTGAATCGTGAAGACCAAATCTGGGGAACACATGGGAGAAAAAGAGGCGGGCGACTCCCTCCGTGGAGATGTCCGAGGTACAGGGGCAGAGAATTACCCCCTTCGTAAGTCCATGGTCGACCATGACCATGAGGGTGGTGTATCCGCCGGAGGGTGGTAGTGCTGTGATCAGATCTACGGAGATTGCTTGAAAGGGACGGATGGCGGTGGACGGGATCAGGGATAGAGGTGGTATCGTGGGATGTGTATTGACCTTGTTTTGTTGGCATTTGGCACATCCTAAAATGTATCAGCGAACAAAGTTATTCATGCCCAGCCACCAGTAATCATGGGTGAGAGTGGCTTGGATCCAGGTGATGCCGTCATGTCCCCCATGCGGGGAGTCGTGGATGGATGCTAGTAGAGTATGGCGAGCGGGTTCGGGGACGTATGGGTGATCTTTGAAGTAGAGCTTTTTATCGAAGTATTTCCAGTCGGTGAGTGATGTGCAGGGGAGTAATGGGTTGTGTTCGTCGAGGGCTCATAAGGCAGTTTTCATGAAGGTGTCGGGTTTAGATAATTTATCCTGGAGTGTTAGATCTAGGGCGCGGACAAGGTGGTGTTTAGGTAATATCAGGGTCATGGCATTGTCGTTCGTGGTGTCTATATTGGAATTGTGGGAGAGGGCGTCTGTGGGGCCCATGGCGGTTCCGGGTGTCATGCACCAAATGATGTCGAAGTCCTGTAAGAAGACACTCCACCGGGCTTGTTGTCGGGAGAGATTTCGAGGGTCTCGAATGTAGGAAAGGTTACGGTGATCCATGATGACAGAAACGGGATGTCTAGTGCCTGAGAGGAGGTGTCGCCATTTGTCCAATGCCGTGATGACCGCAAGTAGTTCTTGGTTGTAGATATCGTAGTTCCGTTCGGCAAGGGCAAAGGTCTTGGACAGATATGTGCACGGGTATAGATCTCCATTAGCGTCCGGTTGCATGAGGACTGCCCCTAGGGCTACATATGAGGGAGGCATCCGTCATGAGGGTAAAGGGTTTGTCCATATTGGGAATAACTAGGACGGGGGCGAAGGTGAATCTTTCTCGTAGGGAGTCAAAGGCTTGCTGATGGTCAGGGGTCCATTGCCAAGGGGCGTTCTTGTGGGTGAGAGCAGTGAGAGGGGCAGCAAGGTCGGAGTAGTTGGCGATGAATTTTCGATAGAAGTTGCAAAAGCCTAGGAATGAGCGTACCCCCTTAAGGGAAGTTGGGGGTTTCCAGTTGGTAATAGCAGAAGCAGTGAGAGGGGCAGCGAGGTCAGAGTAGTTGGCGATGAATTTTCGATAGAAGTTGCAAAAGCCTAGGAATGAGCGTACCCCCTTAAGGGAAGTTGGGGGTTTCCAGTTGGTAATAGCAGAGAGTTTCGTGAGGTCCATTGCTAGTTTCCCTTCTCCTACGACCATTCCCAGGAAATCCATCTTGGGGACGTCGAAGAGGCATTTGGGTAGTTTGAGGGAAAGTCCGAGTTCTCTGAAGCGGGTAAGGACCTGGCGAGTGCGAGCGTGGTGAGTATCGAGTTCGTTTGAATGAATACCTAAGTCGTCCATGTATATCTTAAGCCATCGTTCGGTGAGCATGTCTTGAAAGGAGTGATTCATAAAGGCCTGGAAGGTGGCAGGTCCGTTACAAAATCCAAAGAACATGACGGTGGGTTCGTAGAGTCCAAAGGGGGTGATGAATGCTCCCTTCCATTGGTCCTCCTCCCTAATGCGGATGTTGTTATACCCCCAGTGAACGTCGAACTTGGTGAAATACTTGGAGTCTTTCATATCGTACATGAGATCTTCGATTAGTGGTAGGGGATAGGCATTGTGAACTGTGTGGGAGTTGAGGTACCGGTAGTCTTGACAGGGACGAAGTCCTCCATCCTTCTTGGGGACAAAGAAGAATAGGGCGGCTTGGGGTGATTTCGACGGTACGATGCAGCCGGTCTTTAAATGTTCCTCTATGAAAGCCTTACAGGCTTCCTGTTTGGCGGGGTTGAGAGGGTATACTTTGGCGATCTTGGGAACGAACGTGTCCTTGAGTTCAATGGTGTGATCAAATGGGCGATGTGGAGGTAGCTTGTCATGGAGTGTTTCCGAAAACACGTCAGCGAAGTCTTCACACCACTCAGGAAGTGTCACCTCGCCCTTCTCGGTTTCCTGGGCGAGTTGTGTCGAGATGGTGGTGACGGAGATGTCTTCACTCGTGAGCTATTGTTGTCATTGCTTCCATAGCTGGTTGAGTTCGTGGTTTGTGTCTAAGTTGAGTACTTGGAGAAATTGGTCATTGTCCGCAGGGTCCTGGATGTGTGTCTCGTTTGAGGGGGGGCACTCACGAAGAGGCGCCGTCTTAGAGTCCGCTGACACGTTGATTAATCCAGTTGTCCAGTCGATGATCGGGTTCCAGGTTCGGGGCCAGGACATTCCAAGGATCATGTTGGCCTTACCGATGTTGAGTACCATGAGTGAGAGTGTTTCTTGATGGGGACCGGAGGTGACGGGTACTTGTACGGTGTGTCGGATAGTTCTGCGAACATTGTGGGTTCCGTCCACGTTGAAGGCGAGGATAGGCAGTGATACCAGTTGCAGTGGGAGTCGTAGTCTTTGAACGAGGGACGGCGAGATAAAATTACCAGTGGCTCCGCTATCAATGAGAGCGGTGGTAGTGACGGTTTCTGATGGGCTAGTCAAAGTGAGGTCAAGAAGTAGATTTCTATCAGTGCACAAAGACATGAGAACGGTGGCTAGTCTTTGGGTAGGAAGGGGAGACGTCACAGCATCCTTCCTTTCTAAAAATCCTGCTTGGATTCCTCGTTTCCAAAGCACGTATTGAGGATGCGGATTATTTCCTCGCGCGAGTGTCCATTGGTCTGGAGTTCCTTAAAGAGGGTGACTTCCTCAGGTTCTGGGTCATTAGCGATGTTGGCTACTCTGGCTTGAGCTGGGGGAGTGTGAGAGGGGGAGCTAGACGAGGGGAAAGCTTAGCATTGAAGAGCAGAGTGTCCAGGTTTGTGACATCTGAAGCAAAGTTTGTCTCTCATACAGCGAGCACGCTCGACTGGGGAGAGGCGGGGCGGAGTACGAGTGGTGACTGTGTCAACGTCCATAGCGTTGGGGTCTCGGGTCGGGCGCGGGGTATACATGGGTTTGGGGGTGTCTTTGGGTTTGATGCCCTTGGCACGTTCCCAACTAGTCTGGAACATTTGGGAGCTGGCATACCATTCTTCGATGGTGGTCGGTGGTTTTTCCATCATCATGACTCGGTGTTACATTACGACGAGGGTACAAGGAGCGTCGTTCAAAAGTTCAACAAGACTTGGGCTAGGGAGAGCTCGTGGAATAGAGCACAGCAGAAGGAGAGAGCAAGGGCAAGCGTCCCTTGAAACAGTGGGATGAGACTGCGGAGGAGGAGCTCGAGGACGAGGACTAGGACTGGGACAAGGACAAGGACAAGTACAAGGACAAGGAGTAAGACAACGAATACGACACCTAGGTCGACGAGGACTTCTACTACAACAGTAGTGGGCTCCAACACGGAGAGTTGGCAGGGAAGACTTGCAAGACGAGCAGAAGGGCTGGGACCTTCGGAGTGAGACGAGCAAGTGCAACGTAGATTGCAAGAGTTCAAATCTAAGGAATACAAAGCGCGTTGTCTCGTATAAATAAGAGTCGGGCGGGTAACAACAAACAAGTCAAGAAGAGAGGCAGTGGCTAAAAAAAACGATCACCATCAGAAGAGGAAGGGTGATGATGATAAATCAAAGGTGGGCGCTCCATCGGGTATCTAAGTAACGCGATGACTGGGGCAAAGGAAGGCGACGCCGGAGCGATGAGGAAATACAAGGAAGGGATCGTCAGGTGAGATGAACGAGGCGTACCCCATTGACTGGTAGCAAGAGCAGGGAATGCTCATGCTGAATACGAAAGAGAGGAAGGAGAATGATAACACGTGAGATAAGAAGAAGGTGAGGAGAAAGAGTACATATCGTAACACTCGGGTGCGAAGTCCTTCGGGAAGTCCCCGTTTTAAATAGGCTTCAAGGGCCTTGAACTCCTTGATGCCGCTAGAGGCAACGTGGGTGCGGAAGTCTGAGATGTAACTAGTGATGCCCTTGCAGGAGGCGACAGTGATGGTATTGAGTTTATCGATGGCTTTGTCAGCGAAGTCAAGGTGAATGAAGGCCTTCTTAAAGGCGTTTGTGAAGGCGGAGAATGCACCAAATGAGACTGGGGTTTGGGCAGTGGCAGTTTCTCTGGCGATTGTGGCCCATCCGAGTGCTGACCCTTCGGTCATGTACAAGAGAGCGAATTGGACTTTGTCATCGTCGTTGATATAGATATGCTTGTTAACTAGGAGGTAGGACTCTACCATGGAGAGCCATGCACGTGCTTTGGACTGGTCACCATTGAAGGTGAAAGGCTGTCCGATCTTCTTTTCTGGTCGGGTGGAAGACATGGGGTTTACTGGAGGTGGTAACGGATGTGGTAATACGAGTGGCGAGGGGATTGGAACTGGTGTAGGAATGCCGAGCAGGGTGGTACTAGGAGGGAAGAGTGGACTTCCGAGTTCAGACTCTTCTTCGGCTTTTTCTTCATCAGAAGAATCAACGGCTGGGTCAGGTAGACCCCAAAGACGACGGTTGCGAGATATGGTGGGCAAAATGGTGAGACGTTGCCCAAGGGTAGAGACTTGTTCTAATGTTACGCTGCGACGAGGAACTTGATGACGAAGTTACGAGGAGAGCGTCCACTCAATTAGTAGGATGAAGACTAGGCAAGGGAGGGCTCGTGGAATAGAGCACAGACGAGGTAATAGAGCAAAGCAAGTGTTCCTTAAACAGTGGAACGAGACTGCGGAGTACCGAGGCAAGTATAGGAGATGAGGGACGAGGGACGAGTGACGAGTGACGACTACAACAGTCGTGGACTAGAGTCAGCCGAGCGCTGAGGACAAGGATAGTTACCAAGTAACACGAGGGGAAGGGCAGGGTTCCTTCGGAGGGAGACTGGTCAAGCACGATGTGATTGCAGGAGATGCAACATAAAGTACAAGAGAACAAATCTGAAGTTACGGTAACACGAGTTAAGTTTAAATAGAGAGGGAGAGTGCTGCGGAAGGCAGTATTCTCCACGGTAACATGTCGAGTCAATAAATAGGGCGTAGTCAAGAGAAACGATCACCATCAAGAAGGCAATGAAAGATGGTGATATATCAAAAGGGGTACCAGCTTGTCGGGTATCAGAGGTACGCGGTGACCAAGGTGTGGAAGGTGACGCCTAGAGGCGATGAGGAAAAAGGATGAAGAAAGAACTATATGAGGCGTCGGTAAGAAACGCTGTCCACAGGAAGAAGGAGGAGCGAGTATTCATAGTCTATGCGAAAGAGTGGAAGGTGAGCGATTGCTCGGGCGATGAGAAGAAGATGTGGAGAAAGTGAGAAAATCATAACACTGTAGCTCTATCTCATGAGCTCCCCTCGTTACCTTCGTTCCCATGTCACCCGAGGGCTCTCCTCCTCAGTGCATGACGGCCTTTCAGCCCTCGCCCTCGTCCACCCTCATTGACCTTGCCTCGCTACTCAGTCTCACCAGTGACCCCCGGGCCCTGTCTATGGTACCGTCTTTGCCCTCTGCTTCTGATGCTTACCTTCGTCCTCGAGTTCGCTCTCATCCCTTGATACTAGTTCTTAGAACACGATCTCATCCTTGAGACTCGTCCTCACCCCTTGAAGGCTCATCCTTGCCTCTTTGGACTTACCCTCACTCTCGGGACCTCGCCTTGTCATTGCCACTCGCCCTCCCCCCTGAGGCCTGTCCTCGCTCTTAGGACTCGTCCTCGCCCCCTGGACTCCTCCTCGTCCTCGTCACTTGTCCTAGTCCTCTGAGACTCGTCCCCTCTTGTAGCTCTCCTTTGTCTTGGTCTCCCTACCTTAGTTCGTGGACTTCGTTTATGCCCACTACCCTTTGTCCTCGGATCTCGGCCTTGTTCGGGTCCTCATCCTCGTTCCTTGTCCTCGTCTTCACCCTCGGCCTTGTACCTAGTCCTCATTCTCGTCCTCCATCCTTAATCCCTGGTCCTCCCCGAGCCTTAGGTCTCTCTCTCTCTCAACCCTAGTCTTGCCCTCCGTTAGTCTAGATCTTCCTCTGTCTACAGTCTTCCCTCGTCGTCCCCAACCTTAGCTGTGCCTCCAGCATAGCCCCGTAATACTCCACCCCTTGGAACAACTCGCCATCTTATCGCCCAATGGGATCCAAATCCGACACACGTTTTACACCCATGACAAATCCACAGCACTCAGCTGACAAAACTCCTACACCTTATCTTGGCTAAACAGAAGGCCGCGTCAGCATTTGACATCAGCCATCCCGAAAGACCACATCGTCATTGCTAAAAATAGTGCCAAACTCCCTTGGCCGCATCAGCTGCTCCACCCCTCAGAACAACTCAGCAACCTATTGTCCAATCGGAAACGAAGTCCAAAGCACATTCACACACATGACAAATGTGCTGCACCAACTGACAAGGCCATGTCACCTTATCTCGGCTGGACGGAAGGCCGCGTCAGCATCTGACATCAGCCACCACGGCGAGAAGCACCTCATGCCCGAAAATCCACATGGTGCAACATAGCCCCAATCACGCCACTTCCTTATCGCCCAATCAGATACGAAATCCAATGCACGTTCGCTCCCCATGACAAATGCGCAGCACACCAGCTGACCATGTGGGAGTAAGTGATGTTCGGCGATAGAATCACATGGGCAAGAGGAGAAAATCCATAAAAGAGTGGCCTCTCTGCTCTCGGGTCCCTCGTCGCCAACAGCTTCACTCAGCTTTTATTGACACCACGCTCTTCTGTAACAACTCGTATTCTCAAACATCGTCTGTAAGCACCGAAGCCCCTTTTGCTTGAGCGAGCTAACTGTACATTCATACCACCAGACAACAATGGCTTCTCTTGCCGCCAATATCCCGCCTCATCAGGCTACCTCGCCCGACCAGAGCCACACCGTTATGGTTCGCGAGGGCTACCAGTGCGACGACTGGCACTGCCTGCAACTCAACGACGCCGTCGAAGACACCCTGTCCAAGATCCTCAGGTTCGGCTTCGACATCGATCGTATTAACGTTAAGCCTGCCACCGCCAATGCTCTTCGCGGCCAGATCCTCGCCTGGGCTGGGCACATTGCAAGCGAGATTCCGGGCTACAGTAACTGGCAGGAGATCTACGACTTCATGTTCGAGGCGCTCTATACCCCAGATGCGGTCCCTGGCAGTGACACCACTCCCGTCGGTACCGAGGTGGATCTCTTCGTCCACGTCGAAGATCCCGATTTGAAGCGGGCCTATGCCCTGCAAAACAAGGACACGGAGAAGAAACACCTCGCCGATCACGCTCTCTCTCTCGGCAAAGCGCGTAACCGCCAGGACATCTTCGATCGTATTCCTGCCCGCTACTCCGCTACCAATCCCATGCCCCTTCCTCTCGCCCAGCTCTTCCGCAAGATCCACTACACGTACAAACTTCGCGAGTGTCTCCTCGGCCAAGTCGGCTATTATAACGGATTGCTCGAGCTTGCGGCCGACATGGACAACGAATTCGAGTACCATATGTGTCTGATCCAAATGAAGCTGCGCCGCCCGGATCGTCTTCACATCTTCAAGGCTCCGAAGGCGATGGTCTATTACGTCACCGACCCGACCAGCCCTCTGCCTTGGAACAACCAACTTTCCTTCTCCTACGGCTATGACGAGTTCGGACCGCAGCAGATGCCAATCTTCGGGATTAACTATATCGAACGCAAACTCGTCGAAGTCCTCCACCTCGACACGGATGGCAAGAAGTGGAAGGCTCTTTGCACTCTGTTGGATTGGGATCCGCTGGACGCCAGTCACGTCGCGGAACTCAACAGTATCAAGACCGAGTTCGTGTCTACTGAAACAGCAGGTAAGTCTCTCGCACTCACCCTCGTTTCTTAACTTCCTTGTCTAACCATATTCACAGCGACCGTAGATCTTCCGAACGCGGCCAGCCATTTCCTCGGTGGCAATCTCACTCTCGCGGACTGCAGTTTCCATGTGCTTACCCTCCCCTACCTCATCACGATCATGAGCAGCGACGAGACCAAGCGGAAGGCATTCTACACGCTCTTCCTCGGGCTCACCTGGTCCGATATGCCTCTCAGAAAGGAGGAGAACCCATTCGCCGAGGAGTACGAGAAGTGCGCCAGGAAGTCGCTTAGGACTGGTGTCCCCATCAAGTACGATCTCGCCCATCTCAAGGACAATGACGTCAAGGATCTGAGGATCACAACCGACCGCCCCGCCCTCCTCACTCTCAATCTCGCGCACTATTACCCCCAGGTCGTTGACCGTAAGGCTAACTTCATTCTCATGCCGGAGACCGCCGGAGTTGATTATCGCCGCAAGCTTGAGCGCCTGAGCGAAGCCGAGTTGGACCAACTTTTACACAACATCCCGGTCTATCCCCGCAACACCAGCCGCGTTGACAAGATCCAAGCCGTCGTCAACCAAGCAGTCACGGCCGCTCGCGACTGGCAGACCCAAGCCGTCACAAACCACCGCCCCATCTTCACCGGCACCAGCAGCCATGTCCTCAGCTATGCTCGCATCTTCCTCGGCAACATCGATCCCCAGGGCTGCGCCCACGCCAACCATCCCACGCTCGAGCAGCTGCGCCTCACCTTGCTCGCCGCTTTGATCAGCTTCAATCAGCACCACACATACAACAAATGCATGGTCGTCTCACACGGATTGACCCACGAGGGCACCACTCTCACGTATATGGACTGTGTTGGTTACCACGACATCCTCGAGTCCAAGGATGCGTTCATCCGCCAGAAGGTCGGCAAGCCATTGTTCGAGGCAATCACTGCGATCGGCAAACAGTTCATCACCAACTTTGAAGAGAACCAGGCCGTGCTCATCCCTCCACTGCCTCACCCAGGCCCCCTCGTCACCCAGTGGTTCAAGGACACCACTGGCCGCGACTTCCCTGGAGCGGAGTAGAGCACCAGTGAGCAAGTGATCAGAGGAGGAAATTTGGCAGAGATCGAGATGGGAATTCTTCTGATAGTTTGATTTGTCGATGCGGTGGCTCAACCCACCTAGTTTATGTATAAGTGGCTCAACCCGCTAGCTGAAATAAATGTTGTTGCTCATTAAAATCATGTGTTCCTCGACATAAGCAAAAACTTGAAATTTGAGTTATTGACCTTTTCACGTGACTTGTCCAACATAGAAAAAATTTGTAATAAAAAATGCTCTACCTCCTCATTGCCTGTAGCGCCTCAACCACGGCTCAGAACAACTCGGAAAAGACACCGATTGACTCGGTCAAGGTAGGCCATCATTTCTGACTTTGACCGAGAGCTTGTAGACTCATTTATCCGGAGATCCCACTCCCGAGCTTCGGTGTCGCCCTCGGCATACCTCAGCACTTATCTCTGGCCGTAGAAACGACTTATCGCCATGCCGCAGGGCCAGCAAACGTGCCCACACATGCAATGGGCCATTGTCAGACTCTCCCAACACCTCGATCATGGCCGTATTGCAATGAGCATGGGTGTTTCAACATGAACCATTCAGCGGATTCTCACTTACTATGACGATCATGGAACTGTCCCAAATGACAGTCGGGACGCATCCTCAACAGCCCGAAACTATGGCATGTCCAATCGTGTTCATTGGCTTCCTGCTTGACTTGCTCGTCTGGGTGATCTCCTCGGCCTATCGATGTAGCGCTGATCCTTGTCGCCTCTGGGGCCTCCTTAGATCTTCTCCTAGCCGTCTCGATCCATACGGCATTGTCCTCAGGCCTTGACGCTTCCAAACTCAGCTGGTCCTCTTCTAGGTCCTCCTGGGTTGAAGTCTCGATATTGCGTGCTCGTATCGTCGACACGCTCGTGTCTCCTGCTTGCGAGACATTCCTGGGTGTTGTGTGGATTGTTTGGTGCGGTAGTTTCGCCGCCTGGCTCGTCCAGCTTGCCTGGTGCCTCTCCAGGTGAGTTCTCTGCTCCCGGACCTTCAGAGCGTTCGCACTCGTGTTCTAACACTCTCAGCAGCTTCGTCAGCCACCTATACTCGTCCTCGATGCTCCCTGATGCCGTCGACGCGTCCGCTTTGTCATTCGGCTCGACATCTTGAGCACTCCTTGGTGAGCTTTCTTCCTCCCCCTGCTCTGGATGTTTCCTAATGCGATTCAACGCATTATTAGCTCCTTTTGGTCGGTTCCTGGGGTCGCCATTGTGGCTGGATGCTCCCGATGTGTTCGCTTTGCAGCCGGTAAGTCTGAGCTCAAAGCTTGCTAATCCTTCACTCTCCCCCTCGAGCTTGACGTCTGGGGTATGCGTGTTGCGTTCACGATGTCGTTGGGTGGCTTGGGCGGTGTAGGTGAGTCCTGTGTGGTGTTCTTGAGTTGATCTGGGCGCTGATGGTCCATATTTGTAGCTGACGATCTCAGCTTGAGATGCCTTGACCTGATGCTGGTGCTGTTCATTGTGCTGTCGCCACCACTTCCCTCTCAACTCAACCTTTTTTGATGCTGTTCAGTTGTCATCATCATCATGGTGCTGGGGTGGCATTGGCTACCTGCGCCCGTGCTGACGTCGTGTCATGTGTCATTGATGAGTATGTTGTTGGCTGTTGCATTGCTCCCATGCCTGCACTCACCACGGTGGAGGTGGTACTTGCATTGTCGTCGTCAAGGGGGTAGGCAAGTGGTGGTGCCAAGAACAAGGGGAGCGGAGTCGAAGGGGAGTGCAGGATTTGCTACCACTGCGCTGCTGCTGCTGTCAATATGATGTAGGTGGGCAAGACCATGATGAGTGGAGTGAATGGGGTTATGGGATGGGACTGTAGACGAGACAGGAGGTGAGCGATTGCACACAGTTGATGTTGAAGGTACATGGTATCTACGACAGAAAGATCATACGTCAAGGACATCTCTACCTGAATGAACTGCCTCCAGGTCCTCCTTCACATAATCCAAAATGAGTGACAACAACCCCTCATTGATATTGAGAATTTCCAGGAGTCTTTCGAAGCTGTAGCGTTCACTGAGCAGCTGACTGATGCGAAGAATGGTGTGCTTTTCCTTCAAAAGGAGACCAAGAGGTGCAAATGATACACTATCTTCTCTGCGATTCTCATTCTGATCGAGTGATTGGAACCACCGGACTGTATCAGGGACTGGCACAGATGGTGGTAAAGGAGGGGAGGTTGTACAGGAAGTCTGAGATGGGCCAGACGGCAATGATGCAGAGTTGGATATGAGGTCCTGAGGAAGTCCCTGGACCAGCAGAAGGGGCGATGGGTCAGTTGATCGGCCTGATAAATTGAAGATCAGTTGTGTCGGTTGTCCGCCACATGTATGCATCTGAGGTTCACTCAGACTTGTGGAATGGGATGGTGCGTGTGAACGTGAACGTGGCTTTGCATTATGTGGAAGCAAGTCATTTGGTTTCTTGTCGACAGTTGCTCTCCCTCTCATCTAACAATAGTTAGATCTACAAATATGATTCATGCACGAGTGGTACTTATGTACAATCTCCATTGACCAATGGTCCATCATGTTGTATGTTAGCGGAAAACAAACGTTTCCCTCCGGATGATAACAATAGACTGGTGAATCAAAACCTTTCGAGTGGATTGAGCACTTCCATCTTTCTTGGAGTGCGCAAACAGCATTGGCAAGCTCATCAATTTCTTCGCTGTCTATATTCCTGCTAGATCGTGTTGTGGCTGCTTGTTTCTGTTTTGGCCCAGTTCGTGAACCAGTGGTATTATTCTAGAAGAAGAGTCAGTTAGCCTTGATTGAATAATAGATTGCATACCAAGGATGCAGGCACCATGGCTGCAGCATCACTAGCACTGTGACTTGCATCCGAAAAGACAACCATAATAGCTTTGGGCTGTTGGGTAGATATATTACCGTTTTTGAGGCGGCGGGGGAGAACAAGACTTTGCATGCGAGTGACAAAAATACAGAGTTCATCAGGTGACTCAATGCTAGTCAAGGGAGCTTTTGCCTTGTCCGTATCCAAGCGATATCGAATCTTGAGTTGCTTTGGATGTCGGTTGAACTTGTTGGCAAGGAGCTTGGAAAGATCATTGTAAGTGATTGTTGATTGAATCAGGAATGGCGAGTTCACTCCATCAGATTGAGGGATAGCACATGGAATATTGAACGCTACAAAAAAATCAGTGTTTACATTGTGATAGAAGTATGAGAGGAATTCATACTGTGATTATCTGGGGTATTGTCTTGTTCTTGAGTATGCTTACTGGTAGAGGCTGCATGCTTGCGAGCAGGATTGGCACGATCCTTAGATTTGAGGGAGTGTGGCTTTGTACGTTGAATACCGCGTTCAAGAGCATGGTCCAGTTCTTCAGACACATTACCCAGTCCTTCTGATTCAGAGCCACCTGCCTCATCCACACTAGTGTTAGAAATGCTGTCTAAGTTGAAAACTTCCTCGTCATGATCCTCTTGTAGTAAACCTCTTGCAACAGTACTAGATATTGCTTCATAAACCTGATACTCGGAGTCAGCTTGGTTGTCGAGATTATGGAAGAAGTCATTATTATTGTGGTACTCGTCAACCTCATGAATGGGTGACAATATAGCCTCGCCTTCTGGCTGAATGATGAGCTGGGAAATTGGAACGGAAATTTGTGAGGTGGTCAACCTTCGCTGCCGTTTAGGGATGGGTTCGAGCTCCATCAAGGCAGCTGGATTTTCAATGCCTTGTGAGGTGGAGTGGTCCTTGACGTCGACCAGTAATGGTACACTGTTCCCATGGGTCTGAGATGAAACGACCAACTCACTTAAGAGGTGGGCGCTTTGCCTAATCGCCTGCAAGTCTTGGGAACTTGAAGGTAACGAGGGGACTAGAAGAGTCTTGTGACTAGTGGATGCGGGGCAGCCTCGTAGTGAGGATGGGAGAGATCCAAGAGGACAAGAATGGGGAGCCATTCCTGCCCAGCTCGGGGGTTTATATACTATCTAGGGTTTGTACATGTTTGATGCTATTTGTGTACACTAGATCTGTCCGATATACAGTGACTCCCAAAACCGCTGCAATGTTTGACTATTTTGTACTAATGGTAGTGTAGTACCTGTAGGTGTGGGAATCTCGCTTAGCTTTAGTCAGGTCAAAGATAGTAGACACTCTTGGCTACC
>JBBPJX010000512.1:0-14606 GCA_038088955.1 Neotropicomus parvogracilis | reverse complement strand
TTCCTCACTCTCGCTCAGGTTGAGTGCGTTTGAGAGGTCCACGTTGTCGGCGGGGGTTCCTACAAATTTGTCGACATGATTGAGCGAGACAAGGATAAGACGAGTCACCATGGTCCTTTGAAACTGCTGGTAATGAGGGTTGCTCAGTCTCTGATTTCACTCCCTTGCTTTTTCTTCGGTCCCGCCGTTCTCTTTGGAGGGTCTCAGGGGCCATCCAGTCCAACTGACGCACGTTATCCATATCGACGATCTCGACACCCTCGTCTGGCTCTGAGTAGATTTCTTCATCGCTTTCGTTTTTTGACGTCTGGACCCCGTCAACAAGTTGGTTTCCACTAGCACGCTGTTTGTCTTTTTTTAATGTCGGCGCCGCCGGATTCGACAAGCTGGAACTTGGTACCGATGGCTTTGTGTGCCCTTGCGGAAGGATGGGGACAACGCTTGACCTGGGGGCACTACGCCGAGCAGAAGTGCCCGCAAGAGCAGGGCCCATTGCAAAGGGGCCACTTGCAGTCATTTCGACGGGAAGCGGTCGAGTGGCGGACCCTCTTCCTTCACCTCCCCGACCTTTCCCTCTGCCGCGCCCTCTGTCATTTCCTCTCCCTGGCGGCTGTACAAATGGCTGGGGCGTTTCCTTGGACCGCCATTGATGCATGTGCGAAGACGAACAAGGTTCTGCATACCTGCTTTGCTTCTCTGTGGATCTACTGCATAAGAACAGGCGGAGAAGTGAGTGGTTGCGGTTATCGCGTACTCTTTCTTTCTCCGAGCTGGTAGGGTTGGGACGAACTTGAGTTTTTGGGTCCCTTGCCTGGTCACGTCTGACGGTTTCTTGGCCAGACTCGCGATGGCCTTTGGCGCTGACGACTCAGCCGCATTCAAGTTGTCCGCCATACCCAGTAGCAGCGGAATGAAGGGTTGGTAGTACTAGTATTGGTCACGTGTGCGTCTCGGTCTCTCCTTTGCTTGCATTCGCCATGGGCGAGCTCCAGCACCTCCACGCTACCTACAACGACATCCACAACTTGATAAAGGTCAGCGCCAACAAGATCGCGACTTTCCGGCCGAATTTATTCGTTGCAATCGGTTCGTAATTTCCGGGGGGTTGATTAGCTTTTGGATTGACCCGCTATCGTTCAGGAGGAGGGTCAGTTCCATGCCCACGCTACGATGTGGTTCATCTTGACCAGGCCCTGTCTCACAGCGGTTTCTTTCCTGCCCGGGTTTTGGTAAGCTCACGAACATGACCTGCCCCGGCACGCCTGATCGGCATCGGTCTTCGTGGTCCCGAATGCAGCGTACTTTTCTGAAGGACTCGTCGAACAAGAACATACCTATCCAAGCCATCGGCCTTTCGCTCTACGAAGCTCTCCCAGGAACAACCGCGGAGCAGATAGGCAACGAGGTCGTTCGCACACAGTGGTTGTGGGTATTTTCCTCGCTCGGTCACGGACCGCCGCATATCCCAGATTCACAGGGGACCTAATCCTGGCAAGACATTGTTGGGACGAAGAGTTGTGATCGTTGTGAGTGATCGGTCCTCTTCAAATTGTTATCGAATACGCGGACCGATTCGAGTTCGCAGGACGAGGTTGACGATACACGGAAAACCCTCCAGTAATGACATCGAAAATGTGGTCTCTCTGTTTGGTGTTCTCAACGTGATTCACAGGTACGCCCTTTCGGAACTCCGAAAGGATGTCGAGAAGGAGTTACAGGCACTCCCAGAGTCTGAACGGGAAGCTAATCGCACCGAGTTCGCAATTTTTGTCGTGCACAACAAGGTGAAGCCGAAGCTTGGAGAGCTACCGCCCGATGTCCCGTGAGCCTTGATTGTAAAGCTGGGTTTCGCAGACCGGACGGGATGACTGTACTCTAGGTATTTCTCTGGCGCAGAGGTGGGCGACGTGTGGTGAGTTATGAATCGATGGGCTACACGATGCGACTCTGATCAAACTTGTGACAGGCTGGACTACCCATGGGAATCTGCGTGAGTGCGCTGGCAATCCTCCCTGACGTTTGTCACGTTCGTGTCCCACAGAGACATCGAAGAACACGACAGGCTGGCTGCCGAGGACAAGGCCAAGCTGATCGGTGTGTGTTGAGTTGTCATATAGTGCCCGTACGGAAATAAATAAACAAAATGTATCCCTACACGACGTGTGAGCTCGACGTGTGGTCATTCAATATCAATGTCGAGCGACGTGACGAGCGCCCGCCAGACCTAGACTCGGTACTGGCAGCGCCACGCTCTCCAAGTTCGTCCTCGCTGAGTTGTAGCCGCTCTTCGCCTCTCTCATTCACCTCAGTCGCGTCCGAGCGCACACAACCCCTTGTAACCGTCGCTCTCATGGCGGAGGAGGTCGACTACGAAGCATTGCCGTCCAATGCAGGACTCACAGTGTGTCTCCCCGTTTTCGTGCGCGAGGCACGTCTCACTCATCCACAAAGGTTAACATGTTGGCCGGCGCTATGGTGAGTCGTGCCCACGGCCAGTTGCCCTGCAAACGCGAAATGCTGGATCTTCCTCAGGCTGGTATAACGGAACATGCGGTCATGTTTCCCGTAGACAGCATCAAGGCCAGTGCGCACCTCTGAGGCTCTGCATCACGCTCAACTTCCTGTCCTTAGACACGGATGCAAGTCTTTGCAACTTCGCCGGCAGCAGTATACACGGGCATTGGCCATGCTTTTTCTCGAATATCCTCTACGGAAGGCATACGAGCACTATGGCGAGGCGTGTCGTCAGTGATACTTGGGGCAGGACCGGCTCACGCCATACATTTCGGAACGTACGAAGCCGTGAAAGAACTTGTGGGTGGGAACAACGCTGGGAATCAGTGGCTAGCGACGTGTACGTGCCTCGACACTACTTTCTTGCTCCCATTGTGTGCTGCGTTTATCAGCCATCATTCACGCTTTTATGACAGCGCTGGCTGGCGCCTCCGCCACGGTTGCAAGCGATGCATTAATGAACCCATTCGACGGTGAGCTCGTCCCTTCCCACCTTGTCATGACTCTTGTTCACCCAGCCGTTTTCTTACAGTCATCAAACAACGGATGCAAGTACATCAATCCGAGTTCCGTTCCGTCTTCACTGCGATCCGCGTGGTCTATCAAACCGAAGGCCCCGGCGCTTTCTACGTTTCGTACCCCACAACCTTGATGATGTCAGTCCCGTTCACGGCCGTGCAATTCACGGTCTACGAACAGATAAAACGATTGCTGAACCCCAAGGGGGAGTACTCTCCCGTGACACACATGATTGCAGGCGGCATGGCAGGCGGTGTCGCTGCTGGTGTGACGACGCCGCTCGATGTGGCCAAGACGCTTCTACAGACGCGTGGCACGTCGCAAGACCCTGAAATTCGGAGACTTGGCGGCATGGCGGATGCTTTTCGAGTCATCTGGAAACGGGATGGCTTCAGAGGGTTTGGTCGAGGGATCTCCCCGCGCGTGCTGACGCACATGCCCAGCAACGCCCTATGTTGGCTTTCGTACGAGTTCTTCAGTGAGTTGCCCGTTTTTACAGGCCAACTTGTAGCTGACGATGGTGTAGAGGTTGCAATACGCGAATGACGGACAGTCTCTATAGAGTTGTAGAACGCAAAATGTCGCTTGCCTGTCGTTCCCGCAATATACATCCATATTACCATTTTCCCGCTCATTGCAAACACAACTACGTTGACGAATCTGTCCAGCGGCTCCTGTGCCAGCCTATTTCTCAAGTCTATGAATCGTAGGCGTAGAAGTGCATGCAAACAGGTAAATCAGGTCCAACCGCGAACACGGGATGGCAGAAGGGTATCCTATACAAATATATTATCCATTCTTGGGGAATGCTCTAGTAAAACCCGTTCTGCCCTTGTTTGCTCCTCTCCCTCAGTACTCCCCACATCACCCACCAATCCTCGGCTGCCTCTCTACCGTGGTAAGCAAAGACCTCGCATATTTCGTCCCACTGCCAACGTAGTCTGGTTTCATCCCATCCCTTGTGGCCTTCGAACAGCATCTTCTTCAGGGCTTCGTCGCGCGCATCCCTTGCAGGACCAGGAAGGACCCAGACGGTGCCGAATGCTTTTGTCTCCTTAGAGAATATAAACCGGGCCCGAGGTTCACGAACTTCCTGGAAGGCATAGGCGAGATATGGTATATGTTCCTCGGAATTGAGGTAAGTGAACAAGGTGGTCAACACACCGGCATCTTCGATCGGCATACCACAGCTCTGTATGCAGAATGGCTTGAAACCAGGTTAGCATACGTCGAGAACACGCCAAAGGTTTTACCCATATTGGATACGCTGACTCGCTCATGACAATCATTCTTCCGTACTTATCCACCCAATCCTCTGCGAATTTGCGGTGGTACATTCGTTTGCGTAGATATGTGGGAGCACGATTCAATAGTCGTCGCAACCTAATAAGCGAACGTTCAAGATACCAGGGCACGTTGCGATGATATGCCTACCCAGCGTTGCATTGCACATCCAGCTCGCTCCCCGCAACCAGCGTATCTTCGGGGGTGGCATCATCATCAAGATGACTCGCTGTATCTACCTCCGGCAAGAATGCGAGGATGGAACACATCTTGCCTTGATCCTGGTACACGCCGCTGATTAACAAACGGGAACATGAGGTCTTTCATGGATAAGCATACTGTCGTGAGTGTTACTATATGGCGATTATCACCTGTCCATACTTTATACTAGCCAAACCCATGAATCCGGGGGGATCGAAAAGAAAAGAAAAGGAAACATACATCGGGACTGTCTGCTCTGTACCTGGTGAGTTGATATAGTTCGGGATCGTCCTTCAAGTGGTCTCGGGGAATGGAGGCGCTGTTTTATAGTTAGCGTTGCTGATGCACTGGGAAAACAGAGACTTGCACGTAAACGCTATGCCCTTCCGACGTCTCTTCTATGGGTCCGTTGATCGATTCTCTCACAATACTCCGTGGACCATCTGCACCAATGATTACGTGGGCTGCCATCGTGCGACCGTCGGACAGAATAATACGCGGTCGTTTGGGGTCGGACTGAACGGAACACACAGCACGCTGAAACTCAAAGTGTACTCCTGCGTTCTTCCCGGCATCGAGTAAAATCTGGCACAGGTCCCGGTGCTGCATGCTGATTCAGCATGGAAATTGTGACCGTTTCGCTCCTTGGCTAACCTGAATCACGAGGTAATCGGCGCCAGACTCTTGCAGCACGTCCTCGCGCCACTCGAGACAGCCGATCTCATGCCCATCGTCCACTGCGAGCAAACAAGATGTTTATGATGCGTCGTGCAGGGGAATAGATGTACTCGCTTGATAGAAACTTGCTTGTTCGTATAGGCAGCGCATGTCTTTTCAGTTGCTTTCCAAGGCCCCATTCGAGGAGAAGCTTTGTAGGATTTGGTGGAAGGTGGGCGCCACCTCTCTTCTGAGCGTGTGTAAGACGGGATTTGCGATCGAAGGTTGGCGGAGTAAACGGACCTCGGTGGGACCGATTCCTTTATCGATCACTGTAACTCTATGGCCGGATTGGCGCAGCCTGAGAGCCGTGGCGAGACCTGTGACGCCTGTTGACCCGAATAATCACATTGTGAGTGGGAACAACTTCTGAAATTGGAATTCGAACCTGCGCCAATGATGAGAAAATCTATAGAGAATGGCGCTTGTTTGCAAGACATGAAGGGAAAACTTGTTGAAGGCAGGGGGATATTATGCAACGAAACGGCTCGTGAGTCTGGTTAAAACATGAAACGAGGCCGCCGGTAGAGTGTGGCACAAAGAGGCGGGTTTTGAACGGCGGCGACCAGACACGCCAATCTGTTGAGCGTAGCGAGTTCGCACGGAAGTGCTTTGAAGGTGCGATGCGTCAAGTGTGTCTGTCATGGTAGCGGAACCATCAGCACTTGAGATGGTATCTTGAAAGCGGGCCAGCAGACCATTTTACGTTGCATCCTCCCGGAGTGAGATGGTTCTACAACTCCGCCGCCTCCACTCCAGAGCAATTGTCTGACCTATGGTCGGAAGGGAAAAACCGATTCGGCTCGATGGAACCACATGGTCGCGATGACAGGAGCGACGAGCGGGCTTGGCCATTTTGCCGAGATGAAATGGGTCTCAACGTCACCGATTGAGTGGCCAAAAAGTATCGTTCTCGAAGCGAGCGGGGTGATCTGGTGCAAGAGTTCGCCGTGAGCGTATGTACATGGGACAGCTTGGCAGTTTCAGGTCGAGTTTCGGACGATCTCGCGTCAGCAGTACATCTACTTACTACCTACCACTTTGATCACCAATGCTCGACCATCCACTCGACACCCCTTCCAATGCCCCAGAGCACTGTCCAGTAATGTCGCCAGCTCTCTCTGTCGTCCTTCTCCCTAACGTCCATTCAGGGTACAGAGTCCGAGTTCGCTGGCAAAGCGGACGCCTGCAAAGGCTGTCCGAACCAACAGATTTGCGCCTCCAATACACCCAATACACCCGATCCTGCCCTACCCTTCATCCGTGACCGTATTCGTTCCGTGAAGCACAAGATCCTCGTTCTCTCTGGAAAAGGCGGCGTCGGCAAGTCCACTTTTGCTGCTCAGCTCGGCTGGGCGTTCGCAGCAGACGATCAAGTACAAACCGGAATCATGGACGTCGACATCTGTGGCCCCTCCATACCCACCATCCTTGGTATCGCATCAGAACAAGTCCATTCCTCGTCCACCGGTTGGTCGCCCGTGTATGTCCAAGACAACCTCGGCGTCATGTCCGTCGGATTCATGCTCCCATCTTCCCGCGATGCCGTCATGTGGAGGGGTCCGAAGAAGAACGGTCTCATTGCCCAATTCCTTAAAGACGTCGATTGGGGTGAACTCGATTATCTTATCATCGACACCCCTCCGGGGACGTCTGACGAACACCTGAGCATCGTGCTATACCTCAAAGAAAGCGGAATCGACGGAGCCGTGCTCATCACGACCCCACAAGAGGTGGCTCTCCAAGACGTGCGTAAAGAGATCGACTTCTGCCGCAAAGTCGGTCTGCCGATCCTTGGCTTGGTTGAGAACATGTCCGGTTTCGTCTGTCCTAATTGCAAGACAGCGAGTCAAATATTCAAGCCAAGTACGGGAGGCGCGGAGAGACTAGCTAAAGAGACTGGGGTGGAATTATTGGGCAAGGTTCCACTGGACCCTCGCATCGGAAAGAGTGCAGATTATGGCGTCAGCTTCTTGGATGAATACCCGGACAGCCCAGCATCGCTCGCGTATTTGAATATCATCGATAGTCAGTCCTTTGTTGTTCCTCACCGTGGCTTATGGCGCCTTTGCTCACCTCCTCGACAGGAATCAAACACATACTTGGTGATAACTAGATTGCAAACACTGCATCCGTAGCCTCCTACTCGTGCTCAATGTGACATCTATTGTACCCGATGAAGAACGTGAATACCTCCGGCAAGTCCAAGACCAATCCTCACTGTCCGTCGCCCCCACCAACTTCCTGACCCCTCTTTCCTGCAAACTCGAGCGGCATTTCACTGGTTGGTGCATCTGCCTCCGACTCTTGGTCCGTAATAAACCTCCCAATGAGTGCAACGCTCGCCAACCCCCCAGGTAACCCTTCCACGCTCTCGTGTATGGAAACAGTGGAAAGTGTTCGTAGCAGTTTGCGTACAGCGATATCTCCTCCCGTGGTCGACGCAGCTCTCGACCTCGCAGGAACGACGTACGTCTCAGTTGGGAACTCTATCCCATTACTAGTCATAGGAAGACTATCCACAGCCGCCGGTAGAGCATACTGTGCCATTGGCGAGGTGGACTGCCGAGCGGGCGGTGCAATACTGGACCGCCGAGCATAAGTGACAACGGGATCGGTAGGCTCTGTCGTATGAAAGGTCTCCGACGCTGTGATAGTCGGGGGAGCGAGGGTATCTACATGGTCTTGATCTTGTCCAGGGCTGCTCACCCGAGGTAACGATGCGTCCGGGAACCTGTGGTCTCTCTCCGTTGTAGGAGATCTTATTGATTTTACCGGTGATAAGCTCGGCGATGATTGGACCTGATTCTTCTCAACCACGCAAGGGAGCGGGGTTGCTTCGGGTTTCATTCCTCGCACCTCCATTCTATAATCCTCGATTTCTCTCCACAGTGCATCTCTGAATTCCTCGAGTGTCTCAAGTTTCTCGATGTCTCTCCACCTTTCGAACTTTGCAGGGCAATCTGGTTCATCGGATTCTTCGTGATAAGCTGCGAGCCATGGATGTGAGAGGGCGTCGAGAACAGTGATACGGGACGAGGGGTCAAATGCAATCATCTTCTCTAGCAGATCAAGAGCTTTGGTAGAGCGGCTTAGGTTAGGGAGGGAATAGAATTTCGGTACTTGCCTTGGACGTCTACAGTCGGTAGCAGTTTACTAAGGGGAACAGCCGGTTTGATAGGCAGGGACCGGATATAAGCCTGTGCCTGTTGTTCGTCAGAAAACTGTCGCTCGGATATCTGCTAATGAGATACCCTTTCACTGCCTATTCGTTGGATGACATTTTCGTCTGGAGTGCCTAGGACATCAAGGATTTTGTTAAGTTGGTCCACTGGAGACAGTTTTTATTTTCAGGCAGAACGTTTCGGAGCAATCCACATAGAAACTGACCATAGCTGGGACCATAACCATTAGTACGTTATGCCAGTCCGAACAAGTGAACTCACTCTTTCCCCTTAAACAGTGGCCTCCCCAGCAGCAATTCTGCGAAAATGCATCCTACCGACCAAACGTCGACTGTGGTTTCATTATCTCAGTTTTTCTAACAGGGACAACTTGTCCACTAACTAGCTGTCGTATAACCCCTGGATGGCATGGATCAGGCTGGGACTGAGGAAAGCGATGTCTGCCATCTACCTGAAAGCAAGCATGATTTCCGGTGCCCTGTACCATCGCGTTGCAACATATTCAGTAAGTTGTCCACTGCTATGCTCGTCGGGCATGGCTTCAAAGCCACGACTTAGACCAAAGTCACAAATCTTCAACTCGCAATCCGAGTTGACCAGCAAGTTCCCGGGTTTCAGGTCTCGGTGTATCACTGAGGCCGAATGGATGTATTTCATTCCTGTACAAGTAAGGTTCGCCTTCTGAAACGCAAGCATGGTTGATCCGGGATTTACCTCGAAGGATCTGGTAAAGGAAGTATTGGACGTGTTCGTTAGTAAGGGTCTGCCCAGACTTGATGATTTGATGTAGATCGGCTGAGAACGTTCAGCTATGGTCCCTCGGAATCTATTTCCAGATACAACAAACCTTCCATGGGCTGTTAAACTGTAGATCAATGTCGTTACCGGCTGCAATGTCGGCGAGGCGCACCTCCATGAAAATGTATCTGTACGAAGAGTTGAGCGGAAGACGACAACATTGAAAAAGTATGAATATGACCCACATTTCTTGGAAATCCGGAGATATAGCATCCACGTCGATCAGCCCGGTAATGTTCTCGTGGTTGGAAAAGTGCCTCAGAAGAGTGATCTCCCTGAGAGCGCGCTTTGCAAGCTGGATTTTTTCAAACACGCGAGTGACCAGTTTGATGGCCACGGTTTCGTGAGATATCTCGTCCGCCGCCGACCTGCGCCAACAAGGTGAGTGTGGGCGACGTTCGCTGAGGCGGGACGACTCACACGACCACTCCGTACGCCCCCGAGCCCATCTCTCTCACCAGTTTCCAACGCTTCTCGACGTGAAACGCCTTTCCAAAGGAGGACATGAACGTGTGGTATCCTCTACGACATGTTGGGGTGAACCCGAGCTATACCTGATGCGCGAACTGGAATACCTCTTTTTCATGGAATGATGCTCGTTGTGCTGGTTTGAGCGTCGTCGAATCCGCGATCGACCGCGATCCATGCTCTCTGAAGCGACAGAGGCGATGGGCGACGAGGACTGGTCGTCGCTCAGGCTGCTCGTGGTGGTTGGGTTCGCCATGTTTCGCGATGAAAGAAGATCGCGGCGGGGTGCTGCCTCGTTTATGAATTGCCGCTGACACGCCGCCGCGTATCATAAAGGCCTTCTAGCGGTGCACGATGCACGGGGCGACGTAAAACCTCTGTGTAGTACGAAGAGGGATCAACCCGGAGTCGTCTGAAACCGAGCTATAGGCTATTGATCATAAAAGGAAGCCGCGCTCAATGATTATGAAGTCTTTCCCGGGTTCACGGATATAAGCTACTCGACTTCAAGTAAAATGTCCGCCTCGACGACGGGCTCCGCATGTCTACACTGCAGTAAGAATAACGTCGATCGGCGTTGGTGGCGATGGCATGTGGTCGTCTTCCCCAAAGATGTCCAAGTACCCAGCGACCCGAGCCTTGTTTCCCGCCTTCTTAGTCACGTACTCCCGCAAGCCCGATTTCAAGCTAGGCTGCTTATCCACAAGCTCCCGAAGTTGCTCCTTGGGTAACTGGAGAAGTGCCCCAAAGCTTGCGGGGGCAATCACTTTGGCACACCGGATGAATCCTTCCCACAGGTGGGGATTTTGCCATATTTTCTTGGTAATCAGACGGGAGAGCAAGGTGGTCGAGACGAAGGCCACTAGTGATTTGTACGTTGTCACAGCTTGGATCACCTGTGACACAAATATCGTGAGTCGCTAGGGCTAGTCAGTGAATATAACGCACCGTTCGAAGGAACAATACAGGCAGGACAGGTTCATCGACTATCTGTTGCATCACCACAGCGAGAATTTCCGAGCGGAAAACGTCCGTCATCGAAAAGCAGATGCCGATGGCTGATGGAGTACAAGATTACATGAATACGAAGGCGGACACAAGGCACAATACCCACCTTCGATGGCGCTCTTAAGTCCAATTTCCTTCTCAGACTCATGAAGTAGGACCATGAGCTCTGCGGGTGTCAACAACTCGCTCTGCCGGACGCGAGGTAGATTTGACGTGACACTCCCAAATGTTTGCGGTGGAGTGGTAACGACGGAGCTAAATACGGAACGAACCAAATTCTTCGGTTCTTGTTGACCGTTGAGTATCGAAACGATTCGGGGTAGGTAACGCATGATATCCGCCTACAGTATTCCGAGTCTGAAATTGGCTATGAGAAAACAAGTGCCAATGTGCCTTACCTTGTCCATCTCTGCGATGATCGGAATGAGAAACCGTGCATCGAGATCGCGCTCGCTAATAAGACCCTTTACCAAGGCCACAAGTTGCGCGCTTGGTCTGCCGTGTTCCGTGAAGATGGTCAAAACTCTGAGCGCAAGCGACTCGGAGCCCGGGGGGCAGGTCCGCATAAGCGTGAGCAATTTGCCATTGTTTGACCCTAGAGATTTGATGAGGGCAGTAATCAGATCTTGGACTGCTTCTTGGACGGAAATGTCCATTTGACCATAGGCCGAAAAGATTCTGAAAAAAAAGAAAACGGTGTCAAGGAATATCACAAGGACTAGTGAAAAAAAAGAGCATACTCGTCCAGGAATTCTGGAACTTTTACGGATAAAGCGAAGAGCAGTTCAACGTGCTGAAGCACAAGAGATTTCTCTGCTGGCAACTCCATCTCTTCTGACAGGTATGGGGTTTGTATCAGTTCTTCAGATGGGAGCTGGCCATCTTCCATGTTCTCGTCCTCTTCACCCCCGTTCGCAACCATGGTTTTTGCGCCCTTTAGTAAACGCTGTTGCAAACGGCGGAGCATCTGCAGTGCGAAGTCACGTATCATGCTATCCATGGGTTCTCCACCTGGCACCCATCGCCTTACAGTATTAATTGCAGCACGACGTGTCACGGATTCTGTCCAGAAACGATCAACACTCACGTGGAAGCCGTGAGCATCAAAATACGTATCACCGTACCTGGGTGTGTCGTTAAATCCAGCAAGACGCGTAACGCATCCGCTCGCAATGACGGGCGCTCAAGCACAAACTCGCGAAGGCTCGTAAACCCGACATGCATCCTGTCACCATGGATCAATGCGGCCATTGGACACCCAGAATATCATCAAGACACACTTTTCAGGGTCAACGGAGAGGTCACGTAGAAGGTCCAAGACATCCAGAGGTATGGAGGGTAAGTCCAAGAGGAATTTTGCAAATGCCTTATCTTTGCTGTCTGGTTTCCCTTCTGCCTTGCTTTCAAGGATGGTCTGATATGAAGAGACTAATTGGTTCAGCCAGGAGTCGTAGTTGGGTCGCTGATCACGCAAGGTGAGGCTTGAATTGAAGTGACTGATAGAATCGTACCCAGTTGGGACCATTTCCACTTCTTATTCGATCGTTATACCACTCTTCGTTCATCCAGGATGTAGCGAGGCGTAATCTGAATGGAATATCAAAGACAGGCTAGCGCCCCAAGGACGGAATGCCCTACCTTGATGGGAAGTCTACCATAATGTAGTCACAAAGAACCTGACGTAACTTGTCTTGTCGGGAAGAGAAGTCAGCAAACTGTTCTTCTCCACTTGACTCGTGATTTTGTGGTACGTCCGTAGTAGGTTCGGCGACGCGGGTTATCATACGGACGATGAGCAACATCCACATTTCATCCGAAAGAGCGCCGGCGGACAATGCATGGGATGCTTCTTGAAATTCCTCGCCACCGTCACATATGCGATCAATTACTCCCCGCATGAGAGTAACTCGGTCAACTTCCGTGGGCTCTTTTGGGGATGGTAGCTTGAAATCGGTCAGGTCAAGGCTAAGCGCAACTTCGGGCAGTCCTGTCACCATCTCCTCTTCATCCGCAACCTTGACGCCTCCGGATAGCTGTTGGAAAGTCGTTTGGACAGCCGTTCGGAGTCAAAAGAAGACGGCCCACCGCTTCATTCAGCCGATCAGGCTCATATTCCATCTCCTCTTCGTCGATATCCATTTTAAGGGGATCAACGGGCTCATCCTTGACAAGTGGTTCTGAAGTTGACATGGCTTCAACTGCAGTATCATCAGGTGTGTGGGATGCTATCCCAGGGGTCCCCTCTCTGGCCTGTCTATATGCCTGGACTAGATTCAGTAGAGCGGGCTCAGAAAACGCTTGAAGATTGGCGACGATGAGATCCGTCACGAGTGCGATAGGTAGAGTCGTGAAGTCGAATGAAGCCAAGAACGCTGCTGAGTTGGCTGCGGCATTGTCGACCTCGACCTTGAGGCGCTTGGCGTCTGCGGGTTGTTCGGCAACTGGACCAGGAGGTAGGGGTCGCTTTTTAACAGCCTCGGCTGCGGTGGCGGCGACAGCGGCCTTGCGCGCCCTCTCCTCTGCAGATGCCCTTTCCATCCGTGCGGCTTGCTGAGAGAGTGCTTCATTGATCTGAGCACCAAACGCAGAGCCATGAGGGCCTCTGTAAAACGGCATAAGTCAACGAAACGAAAACAATGAATGGTGCGAGACTGGCCTTGAAATATGTACGAGCAGAATGCGAATGCTCTTTTCGACACTTTTTACGGCAGAAACTGAAAGTCCAGCGAGTTGGGCAGGAGACCACGACGCTAGAGAAGATACGACCAGCTGCACCAATGCAGGACGTTGTTTGACCAGATTACCCCAGCTGTTCAGAATGGCTGTCAAGATGTCGACGTTTCTGTCAAGGGTTTCAGGGATGTGGTACCGAGGACGGGTTGACGGTATGCTTACTGGCTGGTGTACAGGATGGTGATGATGTTTTCCAAGAGCTTCATGCCCTCCGCTTCCAGAGCTGCGGCAGAGATAAAAGGGTGGTCAGCAGGAACGTTTGCAATGCTCGGGTCGCTCTTGTTTTGAAGCTGTCAAAGATGGTCAACTTCGGCATAGACAGACACTCGAAAGGATGGCTACCCTCGGGTCAGAAACTCCTCGCGTCTGCAGGAGGATAACCCGCTGCATGAATTTGGCGGCGGAAAGTTTGACGCCGTTATTCACGGAGGGCGACGCAACAAAGTCAAGGATGCGAGACTTGGACTGACAAAGGATGTCCCACTGCTGACGATGAGTGCGGTTGGTGCATCTGTGCGAGAGTGAGCGGTGTCGTACGAGGCCCAGGATGAGCCAGCTTACAGTGAGCGGAACAAGAGTGGGTACACAGAGGTCAGGCATTGGACGGCGACCTTGACGGTGCGCACGTTTGGATCATGCAAGAGATTCGCCAATGTTTCGACGGACTGAGACGCGACTAGGGAGTGGGAGGTGTTGAAAGAGAGCGCGAAGCGCCGTGAAGGGGAAAAACTAACGTTGTGAGCGCACTTCTTGGGAGAGGGTGGAACGCGCGATGGCAAAGTGAAGGAGGTCAAGCACCCATCTCTTGAGGATGGAGTCACCCGCGCCGGAGACGGTTTTGATGAGGGTCGTGCAGAGGATCGGTATTGGTGCTGGATGAGCCTCCAGAGACTCACGCAAAGTAGCGAGTAAATCAGCCTGTTCTTTCGAGTCGGCTGGCACTGCCAACGCTGCTGAAAGTGCTTGTAACGGGTCAATCGGATTCCCTGCCATTGAATATCGAACGGTCGATGGACAACCTGGCACTAGACCACCAGTCGGAGTTCAAACCCCTCCATCATGGTACCCCCTTCTATTCTTTCCCCCAGCATCCGCTCACAACCCTCCAGGCAGCCCAGCAATCTCAAGGCATACAGACGCTCCTCGAGGCCGAGAAAGAGGCCGCCAAGATCGTACAGC
>JBBPJX010000511.1:0-14627 GCA_038088955.1 Neotropicomus parvogracilis | reverse complement strand
TCCTTGCGCGTAACAGGGGGTACGTACGGAGACAAGGTTTGAAACGACCTCGAGCCAGGGTACCACACTCAGAAATCAGAAATCAGAATCAGAATTCTGTCTCCATGTTTCAGCTCCTCGGTTGTCGGATCAACCAAGGATGCTAGAACTCATCGCGGTAGTTGCCGGCGAATGCTCGAAATCTTAGGGCCACGATGGGGATCAAAAGGGAAAAGGTACGAATTCGTGCGTATCAGGCACGTCCCAATGGCCCCTCCAAAGGCGCCATCGCTACCTCGGCGGCGGCGGCGATAACGACTCCCGGTCCTCGAGTCAGACGATGGCAGAGATTCAGGGCAGGCGCTCGAGAGGACGAACGAATGAACGAGGTCGACGCGCACCACCCGAGAAAATTCCGTTTTACGGGAGACCTTTGGAAACCATATGTATCGTCCCCGAGTCGCGGAGGATCGCCTGAGTTGGTTGTACCATCGTCAGGATGACCCTCTTCTGAAACATGTTGTTTACACCCCAAATGGATTAGATCGACGTTCTCCCGACCGTCTCATGGGGGACGAACATACATTAGTATGGTCACTTTGAACGTTGGCATGTCAGACACCCCACACACCCACACTTGCCAGTAATCCCGGCCCTGAACACACCAGAACCCTAAGCGACGGGACACGCAGGAGGACTAGCTTGACACTACAACAAGAGAGGATCCTATACAAACGAGGCGCGACTGTCCGAGTGTTACCAAGAATCAAGAAACAAGCGTTCGAACGCTCAGAGCAACGTCTTCCACCCCGCTTCGCGACACTTTTTCACCAGCCGCTTCACCTCCTGAGAACGCGCGCGCGTCGTGACGAGAAGCGTGTCTGGCATATCGACGATGACCAGATCGTCGACTCCGAGACATGTGATCAGTCGTCCAGACCCAGGGACGACGATCCCACCAGCTACCTGCTCGGTGAGCACTAAAACGCGTCAGGCGCACCAAACGTGACACGAAACACGCAAAGCACACACCAAAAGTGCTATCACCGAGAACGCGCGGCTGATTTGATTCTGCGGGAAGGAGATCTGCGAGCGAAGAAAAGTCTCCGACGTCGTCCCAACCTAATAATGTGTGTCATCATCAGGAAAGAATCCCCCTCGATGTGATTCGCGCGCCAAGCTCGCGGGACGTACCGAAAGTCGCGGGGACGACGGCCACTTTGCCCTCGGCCGCGGCAGGTTCCGCAACAGCATGGTCGATGGCGATCTTCTCGAGACCGGGCCACACCTCGGCCAGCATCGTCTGACGTTTTTCCTCGTCCGTCCAGACGTTAGCGATCTTTTCGAGCCCGTCGTGCAGATCAGGCTTATATTCCTTGAGGAGACGCATTAGCACCGTCGCCTTCGTTACGAACATGCCGGCGTTCCAACGGTAGTTACCGGTGCCAATGTAGGCTGCGGCAGTGCGGGCGTCCGGCTTCTCCTTGAAGCTTGACACGAGTCGCGCGTTGGGTGCCTTTTTGACAGACAGCTTGTCACCGAGACGGATGTAACCAAACCCGGTGGACGGGTGTGACGGCGCGATGCCGATAGTGACGAGATAGTCACTGTTGGCCACCTCGACCGCCTCTGCGATCGCAGAAAGGAACGCGTCGTCGCCTGAAATCATGTGATCCGCGGCAAAGGAACCAATGATGGCGTTCGGGTCTCTGTTCGCAAGGACGGCAGCTGCAAGACCGATGGCAGCCATAGATTCTTTCGGACCGGGCTCACAAAAGAGGTTGTTGGGAATGAGATCGGGGAGTTGTTCGTGGATGGACTTGACGTGTCCTGGACCGGCGACGACGGTCATACGATGGGGCGAAGCAAGGGGTAACAATCGATCCCAGGTAGCTTGAATGAGAGACCTCCCTTTCAGAGTAAGGTCTAGAAGAAACTTTGGGTGTCCCTCTCGGGACAACGGCCAGAGGCGAGTACCAGCCCCACCTGCTGGAATAACGACATAAAACCCTGGAATGTCGCGTTGCGAGATCGATATTGTAGTGACGGCGTTGTCGCCGAGCGGGGAAGGAACAAGCAAGGAAGGTGGGACTGCAGAGAGGGTAGGAATGTTGTGGGGAGAGAGGAACGGGGACTTTGCACGGAGCTGAGGGCTCCCCATGATGGGGGTTACAGGGCCAGGCGAATGTAAGATGCGACTTCCGTTTCCGTTGTGGTTCTGTCGGGCGTGTTCTCGTCAGTCGATGAGGACGCGTTCAAGCTTGCGGACGTACCTGCAAACCCTCCTTGACCTGTTTCTCGAGACTCGCGTTAGCGAGCCTCAGCTCTGCGCATTCTTGGCGAAGCTCGGATATCTCAGCTTGCTGTAGAAGGCACGCTCGTCAAACGCGAGGTTTCCTCGACGGAACGAAGCAGACGCACGGATTTCTCTACAGCGCTTAATATCTGGGCGAACATGCCCTCTACGCTGAGCGCGTTGGCGATGGTATCTCCCTGTGCGGGCAAAGAGCGAGTAATGTGGGACATGATGGTCAAGGGTCAAGCGTATTCGGGAGAGAGTGGGGGTCTTAAAGGAACGCTGAGGGTCGCGTTTTGCAAACGTGTAAAACTGGAGCCATAGCGCCATCATCCCATTTCGGTACAGTTTCGGTTCGAACGCGGTGCAGTCCGATCAAAGCCAAGCCATGATGTATGATGTCCCGCTCGTACTAGTAGGGTTACATACAACGACTTCTGAAGCCAATTACTCTCCGACGGAATGTACACCTTGGGCTCGACGCGATACTCCCTCTCAGACATCGTAGAACGCTTGTCTCCAAGATAATCACTCCGACCTGGTCAGGGCGGTCGTACGTCCAGGCACACCGTCGGAAATGAGTCGCTACTCATCATCGCTCTCAAACTCGACCTCGCGATACTTGCGTGCCTTTTTATGCGGGTTAGCCAGCGAGGCACCCTTGGGTGGACGAGCCTTCGCTGACAGCGCTGTCGAGAGGTACATACGTACAATAGTGTTGGCGAAAAATCAGCCAAGACGGCGCCCGCACAAACGCCACCCACTCACCCGGATCTGGCTCGCTTGAAGGCGACTTTGATTTAGCCACTTTCGCTGCCTTGACGTGGGCCAGTTCCGTTTCGAGCGACTTAATTTTTCTTTGAGCGGCTTCGGTTTCGTCACCAGCCCGAGGCGGCGCTGGGGGGGCGGTGTGCGTTTTCTCTTTCCTCGGAGGAGAATACGCATTGGCGACTTGATAAGTGCAAAGGTTTATCCCTGACGTGTGCATGGATCTATGTATCGGGCGTACCTGACGTCGCGTGAGACGGTCCCGATGTCGTGACGTTCTGGACAGAAAACGCAGGGGGGTACAGCCGACACTTGCGAGACTGTGCTTGGAGGGCAATCTTGACCAATCAATCGTCTCAGAAACAAGAAACAGACGATCCAAGCCTTAGACACATACCGCGCCAAGAACGTGCGTCGCGTGCGACGCAGCCTCCTCGGCAGACAGCTCCACCAAGGGCACGCGTACCGGTTTCTTCGAGGTAGGCCCCAACGTGAGCTAATGAGCACGACGAAACGTCCGATGAATCACCGCGAGAAACGATACGTGATGCAGACTAGAATCACGTTTATCTTTGTGCCCTTGTCCGACGCCCAGTCGCCGACGCACATCTCGCCTTTCACGAATGCCTCGGCCAGATTGCGAGCAAAGCTTTCCAGCGCTCGGGCTTCCGAGCTCGACTTTGGGCCCTGCACGATCCGTCAAGATGCGCCGCGAACGAACGAAACGAGGCTGCCGGACGGACGAGAAAGCTGGCGATGTCTCCGGCCGTCCACGAACCGCGCCACCATCTGCCTTGGTTTCCCTTGAGCCCGACGTGGACCGTCCACGCAGACTCGTCGACCGTGGACAGGACGACGAATCGCTCGAATCCCTGGTAAATGACTTGGATCAGCTCGTCGAGTCCACCGAAACTTTCAAGGTCCATCGCGGAAAGAAAACAAAGGGTGAACAGCCACATTGGACTTCGGTAACGCGGTCCGAGTTCCGAAGATCTACGAGCATCAGAACTTGGTGTCGCCAGCGCCAGAAACAATCATGACCGTCGTCTTCTCGTGGAATGACTTTTGACGGCGGTGGTAAGAACCGTTGCAGTGTCAGTACGGTCCGATATCTCTTTGTCGATGACGGCTAGCAGAAAACGCTTGACCCTCGACACGATCATCGCCCGGAGCAACTGCAAACGGGGCAAGTCGAGTCAAGCAAGTGCCTGCACGTCCCACGATCGGTCCTGCGATGCTCTCACCGCCTTTCACCCAGCGAACCTGATGTTGTAAAGCAATTTTCCCAACCATATTACAACACATCAGAACAGACAAATTTAAAGTTCATTTACGCAATAGAACGGGCGTTTGACACACACATCGATGAGTCTGCCACCGATCACGGCGCATCGACCGGGTTCCAGCTAATCGATCCCTCTTTCCCCATGTCAAGCCCATCCAGACGCGCGACGTCTTCCTCGTCGAGCGAAAAGTCGTACAACTCTGAATTGGACTTGATCCTGCTCGGCGTAGCCGACTTGGGAAGTGGAACGAAGCTGCGGCAAGATCGAAAAAATCGCATCACGTCCCCCCCTTTTTTTCGGTCGATGGCTCAAATGAAAAACGCACCCTTTCTGCAAGGACCACCTGAGGAGTATCTGACCAGGGTCTCGTTTGTGCTAGATCAATAAAATGAGGGCCCTGGCGTGGCGCGTCGACGATAGAACGTCCAAACCTTGTTGGCTAACCCCTGAATCACCGCGTGATCGAATTTTCCGCGCAAAATAGGGCAATAGGCTTGCACGACGATATCGTGCGCACGACAATAATCCACGATCGGCCGCTGTTGGCACAACGGGTGGAGCTGTGTACGATAAATCACGTTACTGTATGGAACGAGGATGATCAAAAGGGCATGCCTCGATCTGGTTCACGGCAGGCGTCTCCAGCCCCGCGTTTTTAATTTCTTCGAGGTGCTTGATACCGCTGGATCACAACATTGATCAGCGAACAGAAGAGCAGGTCACGGGAACCAACTAGTTCGATACTCCAACTGTCCTGATTTTCCCTGCCTTTTGGGCCTCGAGCAAGGCACGATATGTAGCCAACCGTCTCTCCGTTCCAGAAAGGGGATCGTGGATCAGAAACAGGTCGATATAATCTTCCGACCCCAATCCACGACGACGAAAGACGGCAAAAAAGGGAAGCAAATACGCCCGAATTACCAAAGGCGTAATCTAACGTCAGACGACCTACCGAACCCAAACCGAGCGAGCGACTCGTCGACGCCTCGAAGGGTGCTCTCATAACCGTGCGTCTTGCTTGTACACTTCGTGGCTGTCGTGCAAGAAGCGTATATGAGTGTCGCAATGCGACCCTACGCTGGCGGACGTAACGCACTGATAAACACCTCGCCCCGTTCGAGACCACTCTCTTTCACCGCTTTTCCAACCGCAGCTTCGTTCTTGTACATCTGGGCCGAGTCGACATGCCTACACGCACCGGGGGGATCAGTATGAGAAATAGGCTGCGCACTGCGATTCGAAAAAGAAACGAATCGATCGCATACCTGTAGCCGGCCGTAAAGGCTGCTAAAACGGACGGTCGCGCATCGTAATTCTGGTACACACCAAACCCAAGAAGGGGCATCGCATGTCCTGTCGGCCGAAATAGTACTGCGGCAGATCGTGATACAGGACCTGAACTCTAAATACCTGACGTCAATTGAACGGTTGATTTGATCGTAAGCGACATCTGTGTTGATTGAGGTAAGAGGTGACTGAGAGAGCTTCCTACAGAGTCAAATGAACGGCGTCAGCGTCAGATCGTCACAAGAAGGACGAGCCCACCGTGCTGCAGTATAAGGCGGTGATCAGTCATGGGGTCATGTGACCTACGCGTAGTAAACACAGCCGAGCGGTTATTTCCCTGCAACTACGGTTGGCCCAAGTTGCGTGAGGTCGGAGGTTCAACTCAAGCAAAAAGAGCGGAATATGTAATTTCACCAAAAGACCTAGACGGGAAAAAAAAAGCAACGAGCGCGTGTAGTGTGGAGCCGCCAACCACAAACACCGGCCGCGTGGCGAAAAGAACCACGCTAGTCCTCATCCATGTCGCCGCCAAGTCCCATTTCCCTCCGCCTCGCGACACGTTCCCGCATAACCTTCCTCGCGTTCTCCGTAACAGTCGAAAGCTGACCAGCTTTGGCAAGTCCAACCAACAACGCGTGGACCAGCCCGATGTGGTTGTGGCGGCGAAGACTGTTCTCGAACTGCCCAACGCATAAATAAATGACCCGATAAGTAAATGTCGACGACATACGGCCCAACGTTCGCGTTTCGAATTTTCGTTGCTGATCTTCACGAAAATCTGGCTGGCTTCCGAATGGTCTCCGGATCGCTCCAGGTGTTCCAGGTGCGCTTTGAGCGCAGGCAAAGGGTCGTCGCGAATGGCGAGCAGACTAAATTCCAACTGGCACGGGCACGAAAATGAATTAATTGAGCGACGGACTCATCTCGACTCGGCAAGTCCCTTACCGCTCCTGTGGGATACGTGCTTATCCGGTGTTCGATCACCTCTCTAGTCGGACGGACATTAATCCATTGGAGGGAAAATTCGACAGCGACGACCCACCTCGCTTTCTTTAGCCACCCTTCCCCAGATTCATCATATTCGCCGTGGCGAACTGGACTGGGTTTTAATCCATCGAGTTCATAGACACTATCCATGACGGGAACGTAAACGACAAAATGATAGGCGTCTTCTGTCTTCTTCGGGAGCCCAAGACCATCCAACGAGATAGAACTTGGCGGAGACAGTGCGTTGTGTGCTTCACGTAACCAGTCTGCGCTGGTCACCGCCATCCCACACGTTTGCGGATCCATCCCCGTCGTGAAAGACATCAAATCTGCTAGCTGGGGTCCACAAGGGAGAGACGGTATATTTCCCAGCGCGTTTATCACTGCAAGGGTCGCACAAGCGTTGTTGACCGTCTGGTGCGCAAAAAAGCCGGGGAAATCGGCGTCGTACACTCCCGCGGTGGCGCTCGGTTCGCTGGAGTCGGAAGGCAGCCACTTGAAAAGGAATATGAGCGCGTGGAGAGGTTGCAGGGCAGACAGCGTCTCTGGATCTAGCGAGTACAAATCATCGACGATGTATGGGACACCGAGGGTTTTCAGCAGTTCCCTGCGGTGAGTTCAGTTTGGTGGTAGAAAACAAACGAACTCAATCGTACGTGAACACGCCCGGGTCCGATTCTGTGAGTTCCCAACCGCTAGAGTCTTCGTCGGCCATGGCTGTCGACTTTTCAAGTCGATGTAGTTCTAATGACGCGTATGGCCACGTGACCCGTTGTTTGGCAAAGGCCTTAGATCCAAACAAACAAGACTCGAAACATGTCCACCACCGACTCGCCTCCTCCCGTCGCCGATGCCAGGGCAGCGAACAGAGAAAGATTCGAGCTAGAGCTCGAGTTCGTGCAGTCGCTCGCGAATCCGTACTACCTGCACTCTCTGGCGCAGCAAAACATACTCGACCAGCCCGCGTTCGTCAATTACCTAGAGTATCTGCAGTACTGGCGAGAGAAGGACTATGCTCGCTTCGTACAGTCGGTGGTCTGATCCCCCCGTTTGACGCTGATCCGAACGTCGTCAAAGTTACCCCCATGCGTTGCACCACTTGGAGCTGCTCCAACACGCCCGCTTTAGGTCCGAGATGAAGAAGGACGAGTGGCGAGAGTATCTCAACCAGAAACAGTTTGATCACTGGCGGACGTGGCAAGTAGCGGCCGCGTTGCCTGCGCCCTCGAACGTCTGACGAGTTCCGTGTCTAGGCGAAACTATCCTACCGCATCTATTCCCCCCGAGACGCCACATGTACAGGAACCAGGGAAGCACGTTGCATGATATCGCTACCGCTCTCCAGCTCGATCCATTAGGAAGGTAACCATGAGTCGTGATGTACATCATTCAATCCGTACCACCGTGATGGTCCTGACGAATGGAGACGCTGGCTCAAGACGAGCACTGTACCGTAGCAGAAGTAGTAGTACTCGTGGCGGTCGTCGTGCTGTTTCGCACGCCGTGTGTCTCATACACTCCTTTTGGAACATGTTTGATGTTGGCCATGGCAGACCGGTCTTGCGTCCATACAGAACCTTCCGAACACGAACCAATACTGTTCACCGCAGAACAGGACGACGACGGGGAGAGCTCGGTTTCAGACGACGACGTCGCTCTCCACATTGCGTCGCAGGCAGAAAAAAAGAGCTTCTGGTGGAGGAATGCGCTCATCAATACCTTTTTCATCTTGACATGGTAAAGCGCCCGGCCACGGTCCCGCTAGACCCACTGAACACTTCTTTCTGCTAGGTTCCTCTTCGCGACGGTGCTCTCCGTGTACAACAAATGGCTCTTCTCTCCAGACCACTACAACTTTCCCTACCCGCTGTTCGTCACGACCGTGCACATGTGCATCCAGTTTCTGCTGGCCGCCCTGCTTAGATATTTCTTCTCCAAAAGATTCGACTCTGATAGACGGCCCACCCTCCGTGGCTATTGGTGAGCAAGTCTGCGGGCCAGCGACGCAAGGGTGATACTATTTTGTAGCATCAAGGCTGCCCCTCCTGCCGTCACAACTGGCGTCGACATCGGTCTGTCCAACGTATCTCTAAAGTCTATCACGCTGTCCTTCTATAGTGAGCGTCCCCATTAGTGATTCCCTCGGGCGACGTGCAAGCTAACGTCTGGTTTTCATAGCCATGTGCAAGTCCTCCACGCTGATATTCGTCCTCTTGTTCGCCTTTCTCTTCCGACTGGAATCGTTCTCCGTCCGTTTGGTCATCGTCATCCTGATCATCTTCTCGGGAGTGCTGTTAATGGTCGCCTCGGAAACCGCGTTCGTCCTCTCTGGATTCTTGCTCGTCATGTTCGCGAGCGTCTGCGGCGGCCTTCGCTGGAGTCTCACACAACTCGCGATGCAGGACAAGGCCATGGGGCTCGATGATCCGTTGTCCATGATATTCTGGCTCTCCCCAACGACGGCGATTTCGGTGGCTGTGATTAGCATAGCTTGGGAAGGGTGGATCAACGTGTTCTCGACCCCTTTCTTCGCTACCGTAGCGTCGACCACCGGCACGCTGCTCATGTTTATCGCCCCAGGCATCCTCGCATTCTGCATGGTCATGAGCGAGTACTAGTACGTTCGAGCCGCCGCGCTCCCTCTCGCGCACACATCACGAGGCTGACTACGCTATTGTGCAAGCATCATCCAACGTGCTGGCGTCCTTCCGATGTCCATCGCAGGCATAGCCAAGGAAGTCTCCACCATCACGATATCCGCGTGGTTCTTTGGCGACGAGTTGACACCCGTTAACATCACTGGCGTCGTCATCACCGTTTGTGGTTAGTCTTTCGTTTCCATCTGTTTGAATACCGTTGGTTGACATGGAGACGACAGGCATCGCGCTGTTTACGTATCACAAGTATCGCAAGGCTATCGATTTGGATGTCACCCTGGATGGGCATGGCAATGTGATACGACTCGCGGGCGAAAATCTGGGAGACGAGGGGTTGATGTATGACAACGACGTAGAATTGATTGCAAGCTCGTACGATTCCAGACGGATACATACACCCGTGAGTGCGACGCCGCGTGCTCGTGTAGCTACTAAAGCGGACATCGCCAAGATGCAGGGAGAGGGCAACGGGCACCCCGTCTTCTCTGGCGATGGGTTTGATGAATGGGAGGAAGATGCCGAAGAAGTTGGGAGTTTGAGGAGTTTCAAACTGAACTGGGGCGACCGACCGAGTGAGCCCAGGCGTGTGTAGATGGATTGTCGCTAGTTTTTCGATCGATCATCGTTGGCACATTATTTAACATGGTGAGTAGGGTCCGTTGACAGAATTTCCATGATTCACATATTTCGTATTGCTCAGTGGTGCACGCGCACGACCCTGGGTGAGGGGTGGAATTACGTGCGTTAAATACTGTCGGAAGTACCGTACCATTGATCCGACATTTGAATGCAGCTGCTGACGGGACGCGCGTGCCGTCGCTAACGGAAGTAACTCGGCTATCGACCCGCTGTGCGTTCGAGAGGTCGTTGCTGCTGCGGACGTGCGAGCCTGGAGTGAATTCGAGTGGTGACATGACAAGGCGAAGCCGGCATGCGTTGCCGGATGCCGTCAATTGAGTTACAAGGCACTGCAGGGGACAGTGTGAAACTTGGGAACGAGAGCGTCCACACGACTGGGAGGCACCGGCGAGTGGATACAAGGCCTTGTTCCCATACCTAGCCAGCGCAGCTCGTCGCCCGAAATGACCACGGCGGTCTAGCCTTGCCTATCTGGTCCGACGTGGTCCGTCCCAGCGAGCTCATGATCCTGCTCACATCAACTCGTGGGCCCTCTGAGCCGTCTCAAGAAAAAGCCATCATGATGATTGCCAATCCCATTTACGGCACCGGCTTTACCTTGAAACAAACCCAGGTATGTATTTCTCGCTTTATTTTGGAATTGAATAGTCCCCGGCGGCTAACTGGATCCATCTGTTTTGACTGATCAGAAATCGATCAAACACTGCTGCTGGTCTGTCCTGTTGAGTAAGTGCTCTCTGCGGCACGCCCCCGATCGCTTAAGAGCTTTTCCAGCCTAGCACTGCAAGTGAGAATCATTGGACGAGTCTCGAGATTCGCGGATCTGGCACGTCTGAGTCAACGCTTATATCGCCATTACATTTCGGTGACATGTGCGTGACAAGCCCGAGAGACCTCGACAACTATATAGTGCGGATATAAACAGCCCTGTATCTTCGTCATCGAAATCAACCCCCACCATCCTCGAACAATGGACGGCTTCCAGTTCATCATCGAGTCCCCTCAGGAAGCCCAGAGTCACAAGAAACGCCCTCGGCTCGTCACTTCCTGCGATAATTGGTAGGTGCCTTGCGCCACATTATTCTTCTCTTAATCATCACCCTCTCTCTCTCTCCCCATCTCCCTCCCTCTTTCAGTCGCCTAAAAAAGATCAAGTGTCTTCAACCAAGTCCCGAGTCCCAATGCGAAGCGTGCAAAGTTGCAAAGGTCCAATGTAGATTCCGCGATCGGGAGCGCTACTTTGCCGAACGCAGTCGAGCCATCGCCGGGCCCAGCGTCCCACGTTCAGCTGGCAGAACTGGGCACGACACGCCGTACAGGCTCGGGAGCGTCGTCCCAGAGTTTCCCGCTCCGAACCAAGCCCCCGCGCCGTCGTTACCCATGCAACGTTCTTCCTCTTATTCGCCACCTCAGTCGACGAACGGATACAACGACGGCCACGTACGTTACCAATCTTATCCTCTCGACAACACCAAGAGCTCGGGATTGCCTAACGGTCATCGTACCACTCATTCCGGCTCTGGGTATTCCTCCTACGCAAGTCCAAGACTGGCCGGACAGTCGCCGCACTACAGGTCGCTTCCTTTTTTCGAACCCAGCCAACCGTCGTCTCCCCAGCGCGCATGGATGCCGCAGTTTATCCAACTATTCGTCAGCAACATGGGCGCGCAGTGCCAGTTCCTCAGCTACGAAGACATACACGACAAGTTCCGACGCCAGTCACTGCCTCCGTTACTCGCGAACTGCATTGCTGCTTTGGGCGCAAGGTGAGCGTGTCCGGCATGTGGTGTTACGCAGCCCGCGTCTCATTGTTGTTACAGGTTTTCCGACATTCCGGAAGTCCTTTCGAGGGGTTCTCAAGCCGTCGCTGAGATCTATTCTGACATGGCAAAGGTCGGTCCGTTCCTCCCTTTGCAGACGCCTGCCCCAACAAAGCTACATCAGGAACAACTGTCAACCTCGCTTCAACATCCGACCGTCGAGACCCTTCAGGCGGCGATTCTCCTTGCGTGGGCAGAGTACAAGAGTGGTCGCGGACAAGGTACGCTCCTCAGACTGCGTTCGATCTGATCGTTTCTGATGCGGTTGGAACGCAGGGTTCCGCCAGTATACAGACGTACGTGTTGTCCGACCAATCGCCCGACCTCGTGTCTGATGGCGCTCCCACAGCTTGCTATGCAGACTGCCATGGCGATAGGTTTGTCGGAAGAATCCTCGCTACAGCTGAGCCCATACGATCCGTATCAAAACCGACTACGGATTACATGGTCAAGTTTGAGCCAGTTACGGCTTTACGCCTCCTCGAGTAAGCTTTCTTCGCTCCCACGCGCTAACCGTCGCTGATCTGCCAAACAAGTGGCGGCGCAGAAGCTCGGCTGATCAGCTGTTCTTCAAATATTTTGTTATAATCCAATATAATTTTCAATGCCTCCGACGGCGCAATTTGCGACCGTCCAACATCATACCATTTTTGTCCTGCGTACTCTCACGCGGAGTCTAAGCAATGCATCATCACCACACATCTCCTTCGCTACATAGTCTGGCACACACAATCGAGGGGCAATCTAGGGTATATACCGTTCCATTGCGCACGCCGCGCCCACAGTCTGTATAGGGAAACACGCACGTTATCTATTGTTTTCTTACACAACGTTAGAGCGAGGCTTCCTTTTTTCATTCCGTCATGTATGGACAATTTGTCACGGTCCCAGCCCGGAATATTATCTGATAGAATATGTAATTTACATCGTGTCCGAACATAATTGTAATCGCGTTGGGGCGTGGTGCGCGCGCCGCTGGGGGTGCGAGGTATCGGGCTTCAGGGGGCTTGGCTCTCGGAAGGGTCTTCCGATCTCTCTCTCTTCCTAAATCGAGGCGGGCTCGTGCAGGAACGGCCCCAGTGTTTTGGGATAGCGTTCCCACCTCGTGCGTTTTCATCTGACGGCATCCGTACCATGCTCTTTTTGAGGAACGAGCAAAGTTAGACGTCGAGACCACGCGGCCCGTCGCGGCTCTTGGTTCTACCCGCGCCGTAACGTCTGCCCCGAAAAAAAAAAGGATAGGAAAAAATGAGCGCGACGAGCGTTTCGCACGTTCAGGCACCGGTACTGTATGGATTCTGGATTCTGGAAGTTCGAGAACGAACCCCATCACGTTCGCGGAACCACATGCTTCCTCTCGACACACACACCCATCTCCAAGAGACCGTCACCCCTGATTATGAATCGCACCGTGCGTGGCGTGAAGGGGAATGTGTCAGACGACTGATCGTGGTCGGAGCCAAGGTCGGAGCCATGCTTTTTCGGCGTACGGAGCGAAGATGCTTCCGAGGGGGAGCCTGAAAGGGGGGGGACAGCCGACCAGGCTGTGTCTGTGGATCCACCCGACGCTCGGCAGATGCGGTGCTGACAGTGCGGTGACCAACCCGAATGGTCACGCCGCTCGGCGACTTGTTAGGACGCCTGACTCAGCACGGGAGAAGTAGGCTAGTGCATGTTCTAATCGGCCGAGGAGTTTGGGAGGCTCGGTCTCAGATGCCATGCCTGCGATAACGATAACGATCTCTGGGGTGGGTTTCGAGCGCAGCTGTGGTTCGCCGACGGTCAGAGGGATAGATATTTTTCCGTTCATTGTGGTCGAACGCCATCACTGATGTGGGTGACGGAAGTATGATTCTGATAGAGTTTTTTCTCTCGAGGCAACTTGCCAAAAGGCGAAGTGCCTTGGAGGTCATGTGTACTGGCGGGCAGACCTAGGTACGTGCGCTTCGAGGGATTAATATAACACAACTTCCTAAAGCGTGAACATCCCAGTGATTCATACGCACGTACTGTTGATCAAGCTGCTTCAACTGCGAACCCGTTGATGATGCCATCAGCGCTCATCCTTCCAGCCCATGATCGAGTTCGGGCGCCTGTTGATGGTGGTGAGAGCCGTACAACTAGCTCCATGGATTCACCGGTGATACATGGACTGAATTGACCTAGTAGCTCAATTTCATGATTTTGGTCTTCATCTATCTGCGGCTGTGAGTTGGAATTGGAATTTTCGCCTATTTGCCAAGTGTCGCGCCACCGTCAACTCACACTATTCTAACTCGAAATGCAGTGCACTCAGCGACCGGCCGCTGTCGCAAAAAGTCGAAGGAGTACCATCGATCGACGTTCGGTCCCGAAGGGTTTGACCGGAGTACTAGGCATCGCGGGGTCGCTTCGAACGACGGGTTTGGACGTCGGGGGCCAGCGACATGTATGCTCAGGGGCACCGCGATATGCGCTGTAGTAATTGCCTTCCAAATGGACCGGTCCGACGCAGCCAACGGAGTTTTCATTAATTGTATGGACCGTGCGTACCTTGCAATGTCCATTTGTACAGACTCTGGGAGACGAGACGACAAGCGTTTAACGTGTGATATTCCCGGCATCCTGGATTGTGGGGTTCGCGTGGCCTCTGTGCTGAGGATATTCAGGACCGGTCCTCCGAGCCTGGAAATCGGACCGGAATTCCACTGACGCGGTCGTACGAGCATCATTATCGAGCGTGATCCAACAGCGATTGAAGCGATGGCGATGTGTCACTGTGTCGGCTCGGAGGAGCTCCCGGTGGTGCCGACCCACCTAGTTCCAGTTCACCAATGGCTGACAGCCGTGTCACCGTATCACTCAGACTTGCCGCTATGAGAGCGAATCAATGGCCTATAAGAAACCACCGCACGTGGGAAGGAATATC
>JBBPJX010000510.1:0-14637 GCA_038088955.1 Neotropicomus parvogracilis | reverse complement strand
GACAACGACGGTGTCCAGTTAAAACTTTACTTCCTAGATGGCGGGGCAGAGTACCTGGAGGTTCTTCGTGCTGGAGAGGAACTACCAGTCCCTCAGACCGAATGGATTCTCGAACAGATCCGTGATCCTCGTCCATTGACGGTCGACGAAATATTTCGACTGAACGTCGAACGTGAAACGTTCCGCACCAAGGCTTTAGAGCATTGGAATGCGACTGTAGGCCCCACGGGTCGTCCCGTGGATGCAATTCTATGTCCCGTTGCGCCCACGCTAGCCCCACCGCATGACACGACATGCTGGTGGGCATACACGTCGCATTGGAACTTGTTGGACCTTCCAGCTGTGGTGTTCCCCGTTGGCCAGTACACGGCATCTCAGTTCCCGCTACTGGCTTCTTTTCCGCACGCACCACGGAACCCGATAGAGAGGCGGATCGCAGGACAGTGGAAGCCATCCACGTATGACAACGCGCCGATCAGCCTGCAGCTTGTTGGGCGACGACACAACGAAGAGCGGCTGCTGGCTATTTTGAATGTCGTCGAAAACATCGTCCCCTGCCAGGTTCCCGGTGTGTGGGTGAAAGGGGGGTTGAACGGAAAGAACGGACATCTATGACAGTACTTTGTGTAGTACGTCGCTGGTCAAGAGGGCCTCGGCTCGTGGCCATTCCTGCTGTAGGGCGAGTCCTGACAATCATTGCTAGGCCCTGTGGAATGGAAAGGCCAAAGGTCGAGTCATTACTGTGGCGGTGCCAACTCGGAAGCGTGTCTGTAATAACTTTGAGTTGCACTGATACCACAACTTCGTCCTGTAGTCCATCCAAATCTCACTCGCTTCTTGCAGACCCACAGAACGTCTTGCAGAACATTATTCATGGCTCTCAACCTCGCTCGTCGTGATGCCCGCCGCCCCGCCAGAAGCCGGATCCACTAAACGATGCCGATGCGCCATCATCTCTCCTTGTGCAGGATGGCTCAAACTTTCAATTCAGATGGCTCCATGGGCTCAGGAACGACGCTAACCACCGTTGGATCCAGCCTGCATATAAGTCGAATGGGTGCGATCATCCTCACAACAACAGTCCTAATCATGTCTAGTACACCCCTTCGTCGAGTAACCGCTTACATTCACGCGTCCGACCTTCCATCGGAATTTTGGGCCGCGTTGAGGCGGAATGAACCCGCTGCAAACATCATCCTTCCATTCGCGACCAAGGCGGTGGATTTCCCTCGCGAAGGTGGAAAAGACCAACTCTGGATCATACTATATGATGATTCAGGCAACGACGTCGAGTTCGTGCTTTCTTGCACGAGAGGGCTTCTAGGGAGCTACCCAATCTTTGTCTATACTCCTAAATCGTCCGCTCAGCTTGTTCAGGAAGAAAAGCATACCTCCGATTCTTTGTTACAGCTTGTCCTCCGTCTCCTGAAGGAAGTTCCTCCTCAAAGAGTATTTTCCGTATTTTCCATTTCCATGGTGGCAGAGAAGTTCGCCGAAATATTTCAAGCGCGCACGCACCAGTATGGTATCCGTGCTTTCAAGGATCCATATTACGACGCGACCTTCACTTTTTGCAACTACGAGACGCTTAACAGCTCTGCATCCTTGTTTACACCTCTTTCGGAATCCGAGGACTTCCTCATTGCTCTCCGTCGTGCGGACATTTCCAATTTGGAAGGGGTCAAAACCTTGTGCAAGGGGTTTTCCTACTCTTCGGTGAGTTTTGCCTACGTTGGGTGGTAAATAAATTATAACGTCTTTTGTCTTTGCAGCCGCCTTATATACTTGATGATAAACGCGCGGAATCAGAAGCCAGAGCATTGATATCCAATCAACAGGTTTGGGTGCATATGATCAAGAAAGGCGACGAGAAGTGGGAGACTGCATGCCTTGTTGCCACTACCAGAGAGTCGGAAAACGTGACAGCAGTCACCAAAGTTTTTACAGCGGAGAAATGGAGGGGCCGTGGTTGTGCCGCACGTCTCCTACACCGTGTCTGCCAGGAGTGAGTGCCTGTGACTTGCAGAGCTTTCCATGATTTTAATTTTATACCAGAGTTGTCCAGATGGAGAAAACCGCCGTCCTTTATGTCGGGAACTCGAAGGAGTTGGCGCCTGCGCGCAAGGTGTACCACAAGGTCGGCTTCCAGGGACTCGACGCACAGCGAGACCAGAAAGTGGATAACGTAGAAAGATGGGTTGAGATTGGCTTCGAGGGAACTACCCTGGGTTATTGGTGATTGACCCTAACGCTTCTCTTTATGGAAGAGTTAGATTACCCTTTCCTTCTACCTATGCTTTCAGCACGGACCACGCGTTCCAGGACACCTGAATGAGTAGTTGTTTTTTCATGACACTCGTACATAGATGTGTATTGCTCTGGATGTCAACGCGTGCCTTCCTTAATCCACCTCTCGCCAACAGCGTTGTCCTCGGGGTAAGCAGAGAGCAGTTCTGGACTTAAAAGCAGTCTAGCTCTCTCATTTGCTTGAACGAGCCCTTCGAAATATCGACCGGCTTGAGGAGCATTCTCAAGTAGTTGACGACACGCATAAGATTTTAGTGTGGCTGGACTGATATTTTCTTCCGCGACATCTAAAGATCGTACGTCAATCCCAATCCCCAGACTGTCGAGAGGTCTTACATCGGACAGATCCGCTTTGGGTATAGATGTGATAGAAGGGTTGATGTCGCCCACGAGGAAGTGAATCGACGTTCATGGACGTTATCCACCCTTCGGAAGCCATACAAGACGGCTGCAGAAACATTGGCCCGACTACCACAAGCGACTCGACAGGGAATCTCACCTCCCACCCATATATATATCCAATGTATTCATACTTGACATGTCTGAAAATCATCCCCACAAAGTGTTGGATGTGAGTTGACTGCTTGGACCGCAACATCACGGAAGCCGCGGCCTCGTCCTCGTCCTCATGCGCTGCCTTGCAACTAGCCAGGAGCTGCTCTTGGGTGGGTGGGCTAAGACCTGGCGCTAAAGCGTCGGTCAATACGGAGAGGATATCTAACGGAAAGTGGGCAATGTTTTTCATGATGCTCAAAAGGTATCGCCTGTCGTTCGTGAAAATTAGATTGACGGTGAGTCCGGCATAGAATGCAGCATGAAGATCGCCTTCTGAAATACTTTCCATTGGCGGAAGGAACGAGAACGAGGCAAGTATATTCCTAGATGCACGGATAATCATGGATGGGGCGCTGGCAGGGCGGATGTAGCGCACGACGGGTAATGGAGCCACGCCCACGTCTGCAAGTAGACGAGGAATATCCTCTTGGAGTGATAGAATTGTTCTGCTTCGAGAACCAAAGACATCCACGAGGATGTCGGGTACAGCGGGTTCTGGGGACGAAACGATAGCCAATACCCTGGCAGGAAAATCAACGGGAGCAGCGCTTATCCCCAGGCGACGAGCGAGGCACACGAAAATGTATACTAGGGAAATCGGAATTGTATCTTTGTGCGTAGTGAGGAATCGGTGGGGAAATCGCGTGTTGCAGGCGTTGAATCGAGGGTCTGAAGCACTGTAATTAGTGCACAATAATCAAGTCGGCCTGCAGCTCACGTTCTGCAGCTCTGAATCCATGTTCCCAAAGGAAATCACAGATCGATGTCGATATACGACGTAGCACATCTTCATTGTGATTAAACTCAAGCGGCACAGTTGGAAGGCTTTTATCTACGAGATACGAGTGGCAGAGGTCACCAAGAACGTCAAGCAGAGATGAAATCTTTACGAAACCATGTGAATTAAACCGTGTTTTTGGCAAAGGATAGACGTGTTCGTTACTTACCTCCATCGGGGGGTGGGTAAAGTATGAGGATAAACAAGCGATTGCTGTTTCCAAGGCGTCCCCATCGACATCCTCTCCGTCTCTTACATTGCTCCAAGTCCTGACTGCATAGCTGCGTGCTATAGCGCCGAGTAAGGAACGTGCCCAGAAGCGACGTGGAATGGCATGACGGTGAACTTGGCCATCATTGCTGTCATGAACATCACGGAAAGGTTCGGGGATAGGGCACTGAGCTTCTGCAACCAATGCGTTCCAGACGTCATACGAAAGGGTGGCTGTTACCTCTCTTGCCCTCTCCAGTCGACCATCACGTTCCATGATGATGTTATCCAAAATTTCGATGGCCTGTCGGTCAAGATGGACGCGCTCCACATAAAGCGACTTCCAGTCATCGCCTAACGCCTGTTTTCGGGAGAGTTCTCTTGCAGGAAGGCTGATCGTATACCGTACACGATAATGTGGTTCCCAGATTGTAACGACAGAAGCTGCACTCCGGAGGACTGAATTCGCCTGGAGACATGCAACCAACGTCCTCGGGCCTTCGAGCGAGTGAGCTGATGCGGGGAGTTGCTTGAGAATCTGAACATAGACGTCGAAGGGTAACTCTTTCGGCGCCATGACGGTAGTCCTGCTCGAGTCGCCTGACTGGCCAGTTGCCCGGGTGGACAATCACGCCGTCAAGTATAGGATTGGATTTGGAGTACTTGGTCTGTGTGCACTATCCATTGGAAGCCTTGCTTACTGAAGACAGAAATTCCGATGTGTTGCGACTTCAACAACACATATCCCCTATACAGTTTCCTTCGCAGATTTCTCTCGCACAAAGTGATACAGTGGATGCTAAGTGATCACTGGTCCGTGATCGGTGCCCTCAGATTACACACACAATTAAAGTCATGGTTCACATCCAAGTTTTGGCCTTTGCTTCCTACACTATAGAATAGATTGCAACGTTGCATTAGCCTTGCCGGTGGCCGACACGAGTTCTGGGAAGTGTAGTGAGGTAGAACCGAGGCAGCAACTCGTACGAGTTGGGTGACCCAAGATGGACGGGGGAGATTATCGAAGTCATCACTCGCATACCATGCGTCTGCGGCGTGCGCTGTTCAAGTCCTGTAGTAGACATTTGGAACGAAGCTGGCTCTCCCGGGACACCACGAGGATTCGAAAGCATGGCAGATCTAAGAAAGTTTCTTGAACCGTATACGCACGGTAGTGTCTCGATGCCAGTGAATCATTGGTTTCCAAACGAACATGTCTCCGACGCAGTTGATATCTTGACAGACTCGCGTGCTGCCTGCAGTCAGGAGCCTGGGACGTAGGAGCGCATGGAGCGCCGAAAGTTTGCGACGGTCAAGTCTGAAATGAAACGCGCTCGAGGTCATAAGGTTAGCAACAGCGATCGACCCCACATGGCTCTGAAACTTAGTAAATCACTTTATTTTGATCGACGTTCGCACCGGCTACCCACACCCACTCGACTTTGACCACAAACACAATCATTAATGGCTGCCATCGTACTCAAGCGAACCGGGCAAAAGGCATGTTTCCAGACTCTCTGGGAGCCAGTGCGAATTTAACGCAGATCGATAAATACATCGCAGATGCCCTTGGTTGGGTACGTCTCCTTATCTCATGCCACACTGTATTATCAGACTCTTCTATTTTTATGCAAGGTTTGGTCTCTGGAAGGTAACCTTTCTCCCCCGAGGAGCTTGTCCTGTGCTTATTTCCTCAACATAGGTCACTAGATCTACTTGTGCAGACGTGCGTTTCTTCCGATCTAGAGTTTTGCCAGAGTGTCTGATGTTCGTTTAAGACGGTTTACAATGCGATCAAGGCTGGCTATCGTCTTCTCGATGGTGCCGGGGACTACGGGAACGAAAAAGAGGCAGGAGAGGGTGTCCGCAGGGCGATCGCGGATGGTCTCGTGAAGCGTGAAGATCTTTGTGAGCTCAAGTTGCGCGTATTGGGCCTTTGAAAATACTCAAATATACTTTTTTAGTCATCACTTCCAAGGCGAGTCAAGGTCATACGAGCCGATTGATTTGCGCCTCGACTGATGACCATGCAATAGCTCTGGAACACTTTCCATGCTCATGATCATGTAAGACCCTACCTTTCTCTAGAGTAATGTGCTTCTCCAATAGGGCTGTAGGTGAAACAAATTGCCAAGAAACAACTTGACGCCTGGGGTACTGACTATTTCGACCTCTTCCTAATTCACTTCCCAATTTCTCTGCAATACGTTGATCCCGGCCACCGTTACCCTCCTGAGTGGTTCGGTGACGATGGAAAAGTACATCTTCGTGAGTGTTATTATTTCCTGCTTTCTGCATTTGATTTCATCAAATAAAACAGAGAATATTCCCCTGTCGGAGACGTGGGGAGCTATGGAGGAACTCGTTGACGAAGGTTTGGCGAGAAACATCGGTTTAAGGTGTGCATTTAGTTCATCCACGAGCTGCTTCACGCTCATAATGGTCAGTAACTGCCAGGGATCCATCATCCTCGATGTGCTCCGATACGCCAAGTATGAACCACAAGTACTCCAGGTCGAGTTGCATCCCTACTTGACCCAGGATGGCCTCGTTAAACTCTGCAAGACCCTCGGAATCGCCATGACTGCATACTCCTCCTTTGGACCGCAGAGCTATTTCGAGCTCGGCATAAGCAAGGACTCGCCTTCTCTTCTTCAACACGACCTTATCACAAGCATCGCTGCGGATTATAAGAAGTGTACGTCGCTTCGTCTATAACCTGTCGCGACGGGTCTCATGCTGCACAGCAAATGCCCAGGTTTTACTGCGATGGGCGACTCAGCGCGGCATCGCTGTCGTTCCGAAGAGTAACAACACCGCCAGACTGATTTCCAACCTGCAGTGCAACGATTTCGACCTCTCGGATGCCGAGATTGCTAGTATCGACGCGCTGAATATTAACTACAGGGTGGGTACTACGACTTCTCAAGTTAACCCTGCATCGCACTCAGATAGTTCCTACACAGCTCAACGATCCGGCGGACATTGACCCTCGTTTGGCTATCTTCGTTTGAGATTGGATGTGCGAGTGTACTGCCGTGTACGATATACGAGTAGCACATTGAATTCGACCGGAATGATCAGGACGCACTGCACTGGGCCGTGCCGCAGTCCAAGTGCCGCAGCACGTCTGAGTTTGAAATGAGCACGTAGATTATGGCCACCCAAAGGCAACCCTTTCTTCCCGACTCCATTATCACGACCCGTCATCATGGCAGTCCTGTTCAAGCTCACCAAGGCAGACGGTTTAACTCGTCGTATTACTTTCGCGACGCGGCCAACATGGTCCATTCTTTCTGGCAGAATCGCTAGTTTGTACAACATTGCGGTTGAGAACGTCGCAGCGTCTTACATCGACTCCGATGGCGATGACGTGACTCTTAGTTCCGACGAGGAGCTCCAGGACTTTTACTCGTCGACCTCCGTCGACCACCAGAGCGCCATCAAACTCGCTGTACACGATCTTGGCAGAACTCGGACTATCATCTCGGCGTCTCAATCGCTCCCCAGCACTACGCCGCAGCAGTCTCACTTCCGGAACACTTTTGGTGGACACGAGGTGTTACCTCTGGTCTTCGATGCGGAGGATGAATGGCAGCGTTTGCCTGGTAGTCTAGGCAGTCTTTTCCTCTCCAGAGACGCCCCTGAGAGTCCCCATGCCTTTGTCGAGGTCCTGGAGAGTGACGTCAGCCTTTCCAAGTCCGAAGCGGTCGAGTCTGGCGGTGATACTACCCATCGCTCCGACCTCACTTTTTCCCAAACAGCTTCACAGAACAAGGACAAAGGCAAAAGGCGTGCAGCTACCGTGGAAGATGACGTTTCTTCAGCCGGATCTGTCATTGGTGACGAGGCACCAGCCAAACCCCCTGTTCACGTCTTCGACGTAAGCTCTGAAGATATATTCGGGCTTTCTCCAAGATCTACCGTCAAGCTTCCCCGCAGCGGGGCTGCTACTCCAGCTCAAGCGCAGAGCACGCCCGTAATCACGGAACAGTCCCTCAAGGCTGATGTATCCATTACCGGCCGAGAGCAAAGGACGGAAGTTCTTGATGACGATCCCCCTCTTCCGTCCCTAGATTTACCCGACCCAGAGACTCCTCCTTCTCTAGCACATGATATCGCAACGCTCTTGACCGCCATTTCCACTGTCATTTCTACTCACCCGGAGTTATCTGAACGCCTCCGTAACATCGTTGTCAATGCCACAAATGGTACTTACTGGGCCGCCCATCGTGACGCGATTTCGCGCGCTGCGGAGAATATCCACAAAACTGCCATACAGGAAACGGGTAGAAGTCTGGAGGAGCTTCGCCGTACCACTGAGCAAGAGGCTGGTACACGAGTTACGGAAGCGCTTGGCAGGATTTTCCGTACTGTCGGCGATTTTGCTCATGGCCGAGAGGACGCTGGTCTGGGGGCATCCCGAAATGCTACTCAGGTTTCTCCTGAGGAAACAGCACCCGACGTACCAAGGCCACCACTCGTTGCGGTACCGCCCCCCCCTGTATTTCCTCACTTGCCCCCCCATCCGAGCCGTAACGATCACTCGTGGTTCAGTCCACATTTCATTCCTCCAGGATCATTTTGGGGTGGTATAGCACATCCCCCGCCTCCCCCGCCCCCTCCTTTTCGCCCTCGAGGCTGGCCCCGCCCTGCTCCCAATCGCTTCTGGCGCCGTGACTCTGAGCACCCAGAGTTTAACAGCCGTAATACGAAGACTGCAGCGGCAGAAGTTCAAGCAACCGCTACACACCCAGTTGAAGAACATGCCAATGACGCTGCCCAGCCGTCGACAACTCCAGAAGCTACGCCGGAAGAGCTCCGTGCTGATGCAGAGAAAGCGAAAACAGACTACAAGATACTCAAAGAAAGGTACCGTCGAGCGAAGGCCAACAGGAAGACGGCAGAGCAGAGGCGACGTGAGCAGGAGTCTACGTCCGAGAGGTTAGCTGAGCACCGTACCCCGCTTTCAGTCCAGCGGTCCTCATTTGGTTACAGCGTTTCTAGACAAACCTCTGATAATCCGACACAAGGTGCTATGGAGCAAGACAGACCTACTGTTATTCCCGCCACCCCTACTCCAGAACGCCAAGCTACTGAATCCACTGCAGCCACCTCGGAGGTCCACATTGTGAGCAACGCGCGGGGACCCTACCCGCAGCTCGAGATGTTCAGCGTCCCTAGGCGCAGTCACACCACGGGCCACATGGCGCGTGGTGGACACTTTCAGGAGAACAAGGAAAACCGTCCTTTGAATCGAATCATGAGGAAGTTGTCAGACGTATGTGTAGTTTATCCATGATCATGCTGTCACGGTTGAGATTTGTGCAGATGGGCTTCACGGAAAGCACTTACCCCAACTTGACTCGCAAGGTGATGGACCAATTGCTTTCGCATCCACCTGTCACGAAAGACGTCGAAGATGATGTTGTCACCAACCTGATTGAGGAGATCATTTCTAGCGGTGGTGCCGCGAACGCAGGTGGGTCTGGGGGTATCCCAGGGGCCTGGAACTAGACTGAATATATTTCTCATGATTGTTCTTTACTACCTGTACGATACTACGGTGTGATGTACTGCGTTGGTTACGTTTGTAAACTGATCGAGTTTTGTATGTTGTCACAGCTGTGGACTAGACAACATAAGGCGAAGTGATCAAGCCAGGTTACCTGGCTTCGGAAATGCTCGGGTTGCCTACTAGAGACATTTAGAGGAATAGGCGGTGGTAGACAAGATGTGCCATTAACCCGCGAACATTCGAATTGCGGGGACATCCGGTCTCCATTGTTTATTTGTTAAGATTGGGACAAAGCAAGCAACCCTAAGCTCAAAGGTAATCAGTCACGGTGGAGATGCCGACAAAGCGTACCCGCACAAAGCAATTTTGGTCCTTGACATCGGACTCCAACAAAGCAAAAGACAACCGCCGCCAGGTCCACTGTCCTTACAAGGGGTGCCAGATCCACCGACCCGCTTGGGAACATCGGTGACGTGTGTGCCATGGGTCCGCTCGGACCTCAGAGCTGCCATTTACGACTTATTCAAGCCGGCCGCGACTGCACTCGCAAGGACAAGTTGTCAAGAAGCGACCAGTACCATTATGACGACCCCGGCGTTGTGTTAGACTGAAATAGGAGCCAGATTTCGTAAGATTTCCATCTGTTTTATCATGTTCGACTTGACCGTACCTCTGTCAAATTGCTTGTCGGAATTTTTTGCCCGTAACCTACCGCTTTACTTTTGCTCTGCATTTTAGGGTCACCTACGATCAGTCTCCACGCCAGGGACTCGATAGTCCTAGTCCAAGAACTGGTAAACGCTAGATCTTCCGCCCGGTGTCATGAACCGTCTAGGTTGAACGGATCCGTCAACATACGAGTGCACCTTTCTGGCGGCGCACGCACTGCTGGGATATGGGTTCGACAAACTGACTGGACGACGCACTTTTCCGAGCATTTTGGGCTTGGCTTTCACGATTTCGTCGGGTACTGCTCTCACCATCTGGGTCCGCTTTAGATCTAATCCGGTAGCTGTGCATTGTCGTCTTGCACGGCGTTCACAGCTCTTGCTCCTTTTTGGATCTCACCACTGTGCATTTTCTACGCCGACCGTTCTCGATTCAGCGGCGGCGGCTCTCCCGGACTCTGTTTCCTGTCGCCCTGCCCGCTCGTTCGCGGGTCTGGAGTCGCCCTACCTGCGTCATGTGGCACAAACTAGTCTGAGAGAGACGACCGTCCTGCACACATATGGGTGGCAAGCCTCTGACTGGGGTCGAGCGTGCGGGTGTGTGGGGAGAGGTAAGCGTCCCCAAGTTCCCAGCCAGCCAACAAATAAAGGATAAGGGATTATGGCGCCCACAAGGACAAACAAGCACGCTTTGGCGTTGATTCGTGAGCCACGTATCGATCACGAATGATACCACCGTACGGCCTGCCTTTGTCGCCCCTCCTTATAAAAAAGCTCGGCTCACAAGCGAAAAGTTCCACCTCCCATCCTTTCCACTCGCTCAGACGGTGTGTACTCCCCCTCCCCGCCAGTGCAGTCTCTCATGTTCGCCTCAGCACCGGCACCCCATGTCCACCGTCAACCCAACATCCCCACAACCCCCTGCCCCCGTTCCACCCCCGCAACAAGTGAGTTTCGCAGATATCCAGCTGCAGGTCATGAAGGAAGCCTTCGCAACCATACCTGAACCTGTACCCGGCGGCAGCGGAGAATTGTACCCGGACACAAGAGAGCGAGTGGAAAGGTGGTCCGACGTGATAGCACTCGGCGAGGATCAACTTCGAAGACCCGGCGGTCGTGTCGACTTGAGGATTCTCCGAATCGTCCTCCAGTTACGGTTCTACCGAACGCTCGTCTACTGGCGTGTCTTCCGTTTCCTGGACCTTCCACCGGAAATCATCTCCAACATCTTCCACCTCGTCGCGTGGTCCACAAAACATACTTCGGATGGCGTCAAGCAGCGCTTGCATCTCACCTGGGTTTGCAAAGCATGGCGTCGCTTAATGATCGAGGACCCAATGATCTGGAATGCGGTCTGGTTCCATGACCGTCCTCCCTACGAGAGATCGTGGGAGTGGTTCAAACGAGCGGGGTCCGCTCGCTTGGACGTTCGACTTGACGAGGTGGATCCGAAATGGACGGTCGGACGAGGCGCTCAAATGTTCACCGCGCAGCGAATGTCAGATATGCTCGACAAACTCTTCACCAAACTCTCTCAAATCCGAATGCTCGTCATCATCGTCAAAAACTGGTCTCCTGCGCTCACTGCTCTTCAGAAGTTGCAAACCGCCGGAAAATCAGGGGTACCCATCAACATCGAGCGCTTTGAGATTCACCGTTCGGGCCTCCCTTATGTTTGGATCGATACCCAGGGGCATCGCGACCCTGTCGTGTTGTTTGGTGGTCAGACTCGCCAGCTCCAATACCTTTGTCTATCAGGGATTCATGTCGATTTTAACGACACGCCTCTGTCGAATCTGACGACGCTCGACCTCCGGCATATCGCAACCGATTCGTCTCCTACTCTCCGCCGCTTCAGGGAAATTCTTCAGAGCTGTCCCAATCTGGATAAGCTCACGCTGGATGGATGTGGACCTCCGCTAGAAGATAGACGGTTTGATCACACCCCCGTCGAACTCCCAAAACTGAAGATCCTCACTCTCGGGTCTTTCAGCCTCCAGTACGCATGCTACATCGTTGCGCAGGTCCATGCCCCTCGCGTTCGCGACTTGACTCTGATGTATATGGGCGGTAGCGACTATACACCTCTGATCGCCGGGTTGACGCGGAAATTTAAGCAAGTACGGATACTGACGCTGTACGAAGTCGAGCTGGTTATGAACCAGGTAGGAAAACAGACGTTTGTCCGATGGCTAGAGTCGATGCCCGAGATAGGGTATGCGAGACTAGCTCGGATAAGACCAGAGGTCCTCAATATGTTTGCGGAGGACCCCACGAACTACCGCGTGTCTTCGGAAGGTGGGCTGGCCACGTCAGACGCGGCTGCGCCCGCTCGCCACGTTCTCTGTCCAAAATTTCAATGTATGGAGGTTCAAACGTTACCGCCCACGGCGATTGCAGAGTTTTGCAGATTGAGGAGGGATGCGGGGGTACCGATGAAGAAGATGTACTTGAATACCCCGTGGGCGCATAGTCTGACACCCCAGAGTATCGGGCTGTTGCAGCAGGAGTCGACGCTATTCATTGCTCCTGGTGGTTCGAACACGGAGGAGGAGGACAGGCTACTATCGGACGGGTGGGACGCTTGACTTGACGGACAGGTGAAACGAAATCTAACCGAATGTACATTGTAATCCGTTCATTAATGAGCACGTGACCAAGTTCAAGAGTCACATGACCGCGACGTGAGTGCGATCGAATACTCAAAGTCAAAGAGCGTCGTTTTGAAGTTTCTTATGGCCATCCCGCACGATGACTAGCCAGGAGCCGTCCGACTCTTATGTCCCATACCTCAGGCGGAGAAACACCCCTGCACAACTCAGTGCACTCCAGCGATTGTTCGAGACCTCTCCACACCCTACCCGCGCGCAACGCCAAGCGCTCGCCAACGAAATCGGCATGTATGTCGCTTCTCCTTCTCCTCTTGCGCTTACCTGGGCCGCATCGACAGGGAACTCAAGTCTGTCACCAACTGGTTCCAGAACAGGCGTCAAACATCTAGGAAGAAATCAATCTCTTCCAACTTGAACGAGAACAACAACAAACCCACATCGACGCAATCGCCTTCCAGTCCTTTGCACAAACGATACAGGCGTTCAAAGACGTCGTTTGACCGTTCCGAGATCTCACTCGACCGCATCGCTACGCTTTCCGAGCGCCCAAGCTTGACTTTGCAATTAGACTCACAGCGTTCAGCGCTCACCCCGCGCAAGAGTAACGTCCGGCAGAAAAATCCATCCAGCCCTTCAGAAATCTGGACTCACATGTTGTCATCCCCGGCTGCTCCTCCTTCTGCCCCTGATCCCGAGGAGGTCCTTTTGACGGCTCTGTCACCACGAGCCAAGATTCTTTGTCCCTTGGAATGGGCCTGCCTCAAAGCGAGGCAGAACAGATGGAATGATGAACATCCTACGCTGGAACGCTGCCACGGGGTCGAAGAAGGCGAAGCGGAATCGAAACTGATCCACCTCGAGTCTGCTACTACCCTTTCTCGATCCAGCGACGCCTCGGGCCAGCACAGGAAGAATGTCTTGTTCTCTCGCCCGAATATGACGCCACAGTTTAAGGATATGGAGGCGGCCATCACGCTACTAGGATTCAAAACACGTGCGTAAATGTCGATTTTCAGTTCTAGCGGAGGAATACAGTGCCGGAAATTGTTGTATTCGTCGTAATTATTCGTCTTTATTGAGGAGGATACAGGTCTGTTGTTTGTTGTTCCAACGGTACGATTTTTCACCTGCATGATGATGGTCACCCCTATAAAAATAAAACATATATTTCCGTTCCGCGAAGACACTGTTAGCCACACCAGTGACATGTCGAAACTTCTTCAGAGCGAGATACCACAACCTATCCCATTCTCCCTCACACGAACCAGATGCATAGCACCGCTAGAAGTACCCGTCGCACCAGCACGACTCAGCCCTTGGTTAGCAAAGAGAACCACGGCCTGTCCCGGCGGGAGAGCACAAACAAGAAGGCTCGACACCGCTTGTCAACCGCAGAGCTCGTCCGGCTCGAGGACGTGTTCAAGAAAGACACACATCCATCCCGCCAGCAAAAGAAAGACCTCGCGGCCGAACTAGGAATGTGAGTCCCTCGCGTCCATCCAAGCGGTCCCTCGTCTCATTGACAACATCCGCTCTGACGTTCAACGACGTCCGACCCCGCAACAGGGATTACAAGACCGTCACGATCTGGTTCCAGAATAAACGACAGACGTCGAAACGAGGTCAGCCGCCAATCGTCACGTCGGATAAGAGCCCAGGCCGTACGAGGGCGGACTCGTGTCTGCGCACGGTGTCCTCTCCGTCCCACAATGCTACGCTGGACGCGTCGGGGATCCACCAAACGGCAGATTCTTCGGAGAGCAAGGACCCAAGCGATGCACTGAGCACGATCACGGCCAAAGCGATTGTCAGGATCAAACCTCTGCTCGACTCTCTGAACGCGCTTACGTCGAGGCAAGGGGGACACGTAGGGCCGGTAGAAACGATGAGCGAGGCGCCGAACGTTGATGACATCGATCCATGCTGGTCGCAGACGTCGTTGGAGAACTCTCTTCCTCTGGCCGAAACGGACATACACGAACATGTAGC
>JBBPJX010000509.1:0-14678 GCA_038088955.1 Neotropicomus parvogracilis | reverse complement strand
CTCACTCGACTCATTCCCCATGCGACAATTCTCACAGTGCAAGCACGCGCGGGCGGTCCATTTGAGACCGACCCTATCCCCTAAACCGACCGGGCTGTCTACGGTTCCAGGGCCAATTGCGACGACGGTGCCTACGCCCTCGTGTCCCCCGATGCGTGGCACCGTGGGTTTGCGAATCCAATCACCGGTGCGAGCGTGCAAATCACTTTGGCAGACCCCCGCATACTCGATCTTGACGAGACATTCGTTGGGTTGGAGTTTGGCGGGATCTGGAACGGGATGGGCAGAGAGAATGGACAGGGGCTCGCCTAGAGTCTGTATCTGGGCCACGCGCTGGACGGTGGGGAGCGTTTCGAGCGCCATTGGAGTAGGTTCGATGTCGACGTCGCGGTGATTGTGCGTCAAGCTATATAATCCCGGTCTTGGGGGATTTATAATATCCGAGTCGGAATCTGACCCGAGGCGCCTAGGGTGTTACTACGGTGACCATCACTTACGGTACTCGAACGTTTGCATGATCGTCTGAGTCAGAGCTGCTATCTCGACAGACCCTTCGGCAACACGGTTTCAACCTTTTTCTTCCGAGTCGTCCCTGCCAAAACCACAAGACTCGACGTGTCTTGATGGCTCTAAAACAGGCTTCAATGAAGAACGAAGGACAAGGCGAGCGGAGTCCAACAAAGGGCGAAGACTCCGACAACATTTCTGTGCGGTGGGGTGGTCGATCCACTAGCCTTGCAGCCGCTGAGTCGAAAGTTCGAATTCCCTCGATAGGTGCCATTACAAATAAAGAAATCGCTGCAAAGGAGTGCCACGGTACTGAATGAGTGACCATGTCACTCGTATCGTGGACGCGTCTTACAGCGGTTTGCATAATGATGCGGAAAATCGATTTCGAAAAGTTGCACTTCGGAGAGTGCCGGGGCAGGACCCCAAACTTGTCTGAGCCATGGGAATGTGTGACTGTCACACTGAAATTCTCTGCTCTTGACACCACTGGCTGTCAACTCTGACATGGAGGAAGTTGAAGAACTCAACACATTCACCATCAGTCTCACCATGTACAGTATTCCTTACTGATGAAGAAGACAGCCAAGGGAAAGGCCTCCTCTCAAAAGGAGGTCAAGTTGATCAAGATCAAGGAGCTCAAATTCACTGCAAACGATACAAACTACCTCGAGTTCTTGCAATGCGTGCTTGAAAAGCATGGTCAGGACCACTACAAGGTCTCACAAAGTCATACATTTTCATTCAAGTATATGCTGTTGAAAGCAAAGGGGTAAGTTGTTTGTCTCACATGCAAGTTTTCTTATTATTTTTCTAGTCAGCGCACAGTGGGCGATGCAATGGATGTCAATAATAAAGCAGACTACCAAGAAATGGTAAAGAAAATCTGTGCTGATGATCCCATCATCACCAAGATTTCTGTTGATATGAAGGACGTTGAGAAGCTTTCTGGATTGGATAACCCCCAAAATGACGAGCTTGATGAAAGCAACAATATTGTGAGTGTCATTTATTCTCCTTGATTATCATGCATATACAATGAATTCAGCTGTCTGGACTGTTGAACAAGATCGGTGCTACACAGCTTGAAAGCTGCTTACTTTGTTGGTGGTTGATGCTCAGAGATTGCTACAAGAATACATTCAATGACCATATGACATATGTTGGTCCAACAGAAACATTCCAGCTCACTCCAGCGCAAGTTTCGGACTGGTGCTGCACACTCGTAAGTTCTTTGTATTTTATGTTGTAAAATATGTTACTAACTAGCTCATAGGAAGACGGGCAGGCTATGCTAACCACTCCACCAAATATTCCATTGTTTGACATGGCCAACAAGCAAGCCATCCTGCATCCCTCACAAAAAGCAGTGAATCCACCTGCTCCAGCAACACTGGCCGTCGATGTCAATTCATTGGTGTCTGTTGTCATACTTCAAGCACTCTCAAACTTGCAGTCATCTGTTGCTCCTGCTCCACCCGTTGTTCCAACTCATCCAGCCACCCCCCCAAATGAGCGACACAGCTCCCCTCCTATCCTGTCTCCTTCGAAGCTCAAGTGATTCCTCGCATATGCTGAGACCCATTTGGGGGTATGGCATGCTTCTACTTATGAGTATGCACTCAATCTTCAAGGAATCGGACCCAACATCCTCTCAGAAATTGACAACAAGGAACTATCCAGAATCAGTATCTCAACTGGTAACATCGCATGTCTCAAGAAAGGCAGTATCAATTGGTGGAACAGTCCTGATGCAAAATGCAAACGTAGTGATACTTTGTCAACATCAGACAGTTATGGTGATGCAAACGAACCTGGTGGATCCAAACCAGCTGCAAAAAAAGTCACAGTTGCATATGAGAAACAGTTCCATGTTGGTGGGGGATGCCACTTTTCAGGACTGCCAATGCAACCGGGCGATGAAGATCCAACCAAGGACTATGACTTGTATTACAAGTGCCCAACTCAGGAGCAATGGCTTCCTGTACTGTGTGACTTTATTATCATCGAGGACGCTAAGGAGGACCCATTCGCACTTTGATTTTGTACTTCAATAGCAATTCATTCTAGTGATATCCATCATATTTGATTGACCAATTGCACTTGTTTTCATGTTTGTCTCATACATATTGTATTGAATTGCAAGTTGGAAAATACATGTTCACTATGCTATGCTATGTAACCCGATGCACGAAAATAACCCTCTGCCTTGTCAGGGGTTATGCTTTGACAAGCATGAACAATTGCCATTATCGAGAGGTCGTGGTTGTGATGGCGTAAGTAAGACTTGATTGCCAAAAATGCTTGTTCAATGGGGTTGTAATCAGGAGAATATGGCGGCAAGTGTTATGTTTTTATCTTCTTTCTCATGTTTGGACTATGTTATGTTATGTTATCTTCCTTTTTACTTAGTTCTTTTCCATTGCTTGGTATCTCTTCGTCATCCGCTCTTGCTACATACTTCCTCATCATACCAAGCTACATATGTTCTTTACATCTCTTCTCATTTCTGTCATCCCTTCATTTGTCTTCCCTCTTGCTCTCTGATGGAGACCTTTATCCTTAGATGCCCTCTCATCATTGGCCATTCGTCTCCATTTCCATCATGACTCATGGCTGGTGATACTTTCCCTTCATTCTTTATTTATCTTTGACATCACATTTGCATCACCTTCCTTCACAGCCCACCATCTCGTCCCTTGACTCCTTGATGGGCTGTGACTCCATCTTTTGTTCTCGTCACCATCAGACCATTGTTGGTCCTCTTATTCCCTTCTTGATGGTGACCGTTCCTTTTACCCATACCCTGGGTTCATCTTTTGTTTCACTTCTTTATTTGTACATCGGCATCCATTCCTTTACCCACCTATATAAACCATACCTTTACGCCGATGTACTCTAGACTTGTTCTTTTGTAACCTACGTTGCACTCCCTGCAATCCACATTACTTGTTACTCATCTCATCCACAGGAATCATGCCCTGCACTCATCGTCTTTCAGACCTTCGGGTAATTATCCTTGTCACTCGTCCTCATTGACTGTTGTAGTCATCCTCGTCCTTATCAACTGTTGGAGTCGTCCACGTCCTTGTCTCTTGTCCTTCTCCTCCCCAGTCTCGTCTCACTGTTGAGAGACACTTGCCTTGCTCTATTACCTCGTCTGTGCTCTTCCCCAAGCCCACCCTCATCATAGTCCTCATTCTACTATTGAGTGGATGCTCTCCTTGTAACCTTGTCCTCAAGTCACTCATCGCAGCGTAACAGCAAATACATTAGCTTACAAACTAAACTAGGCATCAATCAACAGTATGTAGTGTATCGAGTCACTTACAGTGCATGTCTTCAATAAGCACTCGAACTTCTTCACCATGGTGAATATGACAATTGTTCATAATGATTACACTGTGCAGACCAGGATACTGATAGGTAAAGGGCATCTACAAGCCAAAAAGTGAGTTCCCTTTGTCAACAAAAATATAGTAAACACATACCACACATTCCTCTAAAAACTGTAGAAAACGGGGCCCATCTACTGGACCCTCAATGATATCATACGAGATGATTCTGTCAAGTGTGATGGCAGGTAAAATTGAATAGCATGCACTGCGGACAAAGTACCGCAGTCCACGACAGCACTGACCCCTCAAAGACCACCCATATGGATGCAAAGATGTGTGCCGGTCCTTTGCTGCCTTGTCAATGAATAAGAGCATGTTTGGATCAGGTGCTTCTGTCCCAATATGAAGCATATAGAGTGCACACAACTGCTCATTACGCTCACTAGCAAAAAAGATATGTTTTTTCAAGTGAGCTTGAGGTGCTGCAAGGTGTGGGAGAGGGTAGTGACAGTGACATGGATGCTGTGTTTCTCCTGCAGCTCCTTTTGGAGTTCGTCGAGGTAAATGGTTGTGCAGTGTTGAATCACACATTGAATGAATGAAAGGTCAACTGGACTGAGAATGCATTGGTGCCCAAGACTGGTAGAGTACTTGAAAGGATTGTAGACAATGCTGTGGGTTCAAAAAAGTTTGAGAGTTGAGTAGACGACAGATTTCTTGATGCCAAGGAGGCTGCATATCTCCTTGACAGAGAGGCCCACATTGAAGAGGGCTGGAATGTTGAGTTTTGCATCTCTGTGGAGGGTCCATACTGGCATGAGGGAGCAAGGGTTGGGGCATGACAGTGAAGCTTCACTCAGACAGGTTTGGGGTCCTGCCCCGGCACTCTCCGAAGTGCAACTTTTCGAAATCAATTTTCCGCATCATTATGCAAACCACTGTAAAGATGACGCCCAGTGAAAACTGGCCATGATCGGGTGTGTCCGGTTATGTCCGGACATGTTTTTTTAGTCGGTACATACAAGATCATGAGGCGGCACATTTTACGAATGAAATGAGAATTTCGTGAATGCTCATACATTGTGATGTATGATTACCTATGTTTTTTGGGCGTGTAGCATAGAATAGCAGATCTCGACATGTCATGTATCCACGGTCTGTGGTTGTGACATATGCCGACAAATGACTCTCTATGTCATTGTATGATAATTACATCTGTGCGTATCTGATCTCATATGCTCCCTAATGTTTGAACTATCTACTCGGTCCTGTTCATATCTGGTATCTGATGATACGAATTACATATGCACCTGTATGCTACCTAATGCTATGAACCGATCCTGTGTACTCGGTATAAAAGTCTGGACGACGAAGAAACCTGCAACAGATGCAACTGGCGATAGATGGAAGGTGGATGACATTGAAATGGTACAACTTGATCAGAGGGTTTGCAAAAACGGGATTGGAACGATGCAATGGGGTCGACGGCTTTGAAGTGGTACGGATTGATGAGCAAGATGTAGAAAGTGAGATGTTGAATGTGAGATGGGAGTATACAGAGCAGAGCAAAGCTGTGATGAGAATCCAGAAGCAATATGAGACAATGGGTACTCACGAAAGTAAACTTTGATGGCGAGAGTCCAACAAGTTAGTAAAGTGTTCCTTGAGTGATATCTTCGGGGCTGTTCCAAATCTTCTTCTCCACCTGCAGCAATGTCAGCACTGTCAGATAGGTTACTAGATATGTCGTCACTTGCCAGATCCTTGACCTCGTTCTTGTATGCCTTGTGAAAATGCTGTTGATAGATCGAGTTGATATACAAACACTAACTTACCTCACGTTGATGATCACCGAGTTGGTTCTTCCAATACTCATGAAACTCACTCAGTGCACCACTCTCATTGACCTGAGCGAGCCAGCGCCAAGCACAGAGATTACTAGAATCCCATGAATTAGTCGTGTGATGCTAAATTAATTGCCACTTACTATCCTGTTTTGTTCTTTGATGGACGCATTCTTCGACTAGTGTCAGCCTTCCCCTTACCCTTTGAACTTCCTCCTACACCATCACCACTGCACGTGTTGTGTTCGTTTTGCTCTTTAGTCACGAAGTCGGGTACTGGAGGGAGGGCTGGAAGCCTGAGAATTACAGACCGCTTCGTTAAGTTTGAACTATAAATTATAATAAGTACAACGAACAGAAACGAGAATGGGATTTACACCGGATTGACTACAATTGGTGTGGATATGGGGTCCACCTTGGACATGTTTGAAACTCTATCCAGCTTGCCTGTTGCCGCTTCAACATTCGGATCAGACGTGGAATGTTCTGAAACAACTTCGTCAATTCTTATAGATGAAATGGGTAAGAGAAGAGTATCTTCAGAGTCGATGGTTGTCGTTGGAAGTGGTGGAAGTATAGCACAATTGGAGACTGAAGAGATGTTGTCTTTGGGTGGCATGAGTGGCGACACTTGTGATACGCTTGCCTGAGCCACTATAGATGAGATCGAAGCTGACAAAACATGGGAATCCAAGGTGGGAGATAAGGGAATCGGAGGACTGGAATGAGTAGGCATTTGATCAACTTGTGATACTGTAGACAAGTCCGTAGAGGAACTATCTGCAGATGCTTCTCGGGAGTTCTTGTCAACAAATGTGTCTGGTGGTCAGACACGTGTTAACATTGTCAGGTAGATCATGAGACATGCACCTTTGAATTTTTTTTCTGCCCTTTCCATCTTGATTGACTTGCCCTTGCGCTTCCTGTTCATACTGAGTCCCGTTTCATCGTTGGCTCCGTCTTCTTGTTTGACTCGGCGACTTGCAATCCAATCACCTTGGTTGTCCAGATTGTTGCGCACCCACCCAGGATAGTCGGTTGAGCAAAGAAGGTCAATCTTCCAGTCGTTTTCAGCTAGTTGAAGAAAGGGGTATGACTTGTATGCAAGCGAATAAACGATGTCCTTTGCAGAGGCGTTGGCTTTACCCCAGCTCTTTGGAGCCATGCCTTTGGTGACAAGCTCAGCCCAGCTAGCCCGGATCGTCTTGCGAATGGCTTTGAGAGTTGCCTCGGAAACGGTGTTGCCATCTTCATCTTCTATAAATGCAACCTTGTATCGAGGATTGCCGTGCCCCTCAGGCGTGTTCGTCCAGTCGTTATATTTTTTTTGTGTCCAGAAACGGATTTGAGGGTATGCGTCAGCAGTCTTTGGATGGTTAGGAATGACTGCAGCCATACTCTGTTGGAATGAGGCAGATAGCTGGTCAAGTGTTGTTCTATACAACCTAATGTAATCAGTATGTTCAAAAGGTTACGAAATCTTACTTCAAAACATCACGCTCCATGATAGTCTTCGAGAGTTGTGCTTCAAGCAACTTACAGCGCTCCTTGAGCACAAGAGCTTCCTGCATGTATGCCTGCCCAATATGTGTAATGCTGTCAGCATGAATACGGGCTGTCCTACCTGGGAGATTCCGTGCGATGCCTGACTAAGACTCGCTTGGGAGATTAAGGGGGCGGTGGCAGAACATCCAAAGATGTCTGAATCCACCATATTCTCGGAAACCCCTATGTTGGTGTTTGGAATAAGCCCATTACTGCTGTTGAATGAAGAGAAGTTGAGTGTTCCGTTCATTGTTAATGAGAGTACGAATGAAAAATGTATCGAGCGTGTTGGACAGGGGATGTACAGTTTTAGTAACTCCGCTCGGCTAACCCCGTTACATGCTAGAACCCCAAATCTTGCCAAGACTACCTCCGCCAATATGTCCGCCAATATGTCCGAGCAGTTTGCTGAGTTACTCATGCCGAAAACACTGCTTACTGTATTGTTGTACTTTGCTACACATCATCAAATTTTTGGGTCGTCTCATGTTGTTGATCGTTAATGGAACTGTGTCGTCAATTAAAGAACTTGAGAAACAGAATGGACTCAGAGTACAGTATATTCATAATGACAAGCCCAAGATACATGTGAGAATCTACTCGACATCAACATCACCATTATCGCCATCTTCCTCTTCATCATCCTGTGAATATACACTATAAGGGACTCCAAGATCCGAAATATCAACACCTGGCCTCTCCATCATACAATAAAATTCACCTTCGACTCCAGATGGAAGCTTGAGAACACGAGGGATCATTGCAACGACGCTTTGGATCTTCTTGACTTCACAGATGAAGATATCTTCGAGAAGACGGGAGGCGGCAAGAACTTGTGAGGAAAGGTGTAGCAGATTGGTGTCGGGTTCTGAATATCGTCTGAGTACGGCAACATCCACAAACGACCATTGTTTCAGACCATCAGATGGGTCGTGAATAGCTAGCCGAGTAAAGTATTGGACCTCTCCGATGCAAACCTTGTTGTCATCAAGAAACTGTACAAAAGATTAGAATACATCATGTAGATATATGTTAGTGGTATATACCTTCACGTTCCGTGAGATTCGCAAATTTTCCTGCGATTTGAGGACTTCTCTCCAGGCTGATCGAGCAATTTGCCCATTTGGAAGAAGTAGACGTGCCCATTTATGAAAACGGGGGATCTCTTGACCAATACGGAGGACTGCATGTAGAGCTTGAGCGACCACGTCATCAGGCAAGACGGGATGCTTGGAGCGTTTGCGAAGAAAGGCATATCCGTCCCCAAGATCAATGGATCCATAGGGAAGATCTCTGGGAGGGGTATCGAGTTCCGGCATGATAGAGAGTAGCGCATTGACTTTAGAACGGCGCACACCCTCTTGAGCAAGGTTGGAGTACGGTTTCGAGGGTTGACGGATCTGTTGACCTAGGTTTCCAATCGTTCTCTCCATTGTCCATTGCGCGTAACAAATCGGAGGCCCTTTTTGAAACGCCTCGGGAACAAGGTGGATGACTTGGTGCACTGCAGGACGAACGAAATGGATACGGTCGTGGCGAAGTTGATAATAGATAAGTTCGAACATTCGTTCCCAAGCGCAGAACAGGATATGTGCATCTTCGAGCTGCTCGTGTGTTAGCGAATACTGGCACATGATCTGGAAGCCACGAATAAGCTGGCAGTAGTGCGACCAATACTTCAAGGGGAGGGTTCCATAGAGAAGAATCGGAGCGATACCAAAGGTATAAAGTTGAAACTCCCAAGTCTTGTATTGGGTGTTAATTTTCTCAGCGATGTTGCGCGGTTTACGGTCGAAAGATCCGGGAAGAAAACTACCTGCAGCCGCTACATCCCGACCATGGGATTCCCAGAGTTCTTGATTACTGAGAACGGCCCACTCCCAAGTAGTTTTATCATCATCAGGCCCAACATCCATGTCGCCACGCCACAGGGAAATAAGGAGGTCAGAAAGGTTACCGGCTAAGTGCATGATATCAGTCGTCATGCAGAACGGGACGCCAAGCGAGCAGTAAGGGTTTAGTCCAAGGATAAGTGGGGGCTTGGTAAGGCCGGTCTCTGTTTTCATCTTGTCCCATTGTGTCCGGTTGAGCACTGAGACGATCTTGACAAGATTGTCGCTGTAGTCAGAAGAACCGGCAGGGGGAAGATGAAAAACATCGATGTCTGGGTGATTGCTTCCATGAGGAGCCCGGTCGCGGGGACACAAGAGTGCAGGATAATACCGATGGGCACGTTCCTTTCGTCGACCGGGGAGGCCACAGTATAAGCGACATCCGTTTTTACCGCTATGACCAACCATTCCATCCCAATAGACTAAGCCAGGGCCGTCAGCAGTTGTGAAAAGAAGGTAAACTGATGAGGAATAGTATGAATTGGATAGAGGGTCCCACATAGAAAGGCCCTCGCGTTGGATTGCAGCGAGATGGTGCATACCGGGAAAGAGAAATGAGTCAACATTCTTCGGCTTCTTCGGACCTGGAATAAAACCGCCGGGTAAGACATTGAGCTTGCGGTATTGAATGTCAGGGGAGAGATTAGCTATAACCCAAATATACATCCAGCAGTCTGACTCTTTGCTTTCGTAGAGCTGTGCACCATCAAGTGAGACCATGAGGACAATGTCATGCTCTGTGATATGGCCATCCAAAACGGCACCAAGATAATCCCAACCCATAACGATGTCGTTGATGACGGGAATGTTCGGAGAGCGAGTGGATACAATGTCACGAAGTATTTCTTGAGTTTTCTCCCAGAGGTAGCGCATAGCCGTAGCGCTCGCAGAACTACGGGTGCGTGCCTGGAGCTGGGGACCAACTGGTATAGTAGTGAATTGTTGGGCAGGTAGTTTGACACGGCCGCCAGTTCCTTGGAGTTTGGCCTGGTCCCATCGCGAACTTTGACATGTAGGACATTCCTCCAAATCACTGTAGGGACCTGTAAAAGCAAGACACGTATTCGGACACATATCGTGCACGATCGGATCGACTCCAGTGTACGCGCCGATAAGTTTCTCGACTTGGTAGAAGGTTTGAAGATTCTGAACGTCAGGGAAGTTGACCCTAATAGCCCGGAGGACGGCTTCGTACGCGGCTTGAGAGGAGTTTTCAAGCGCGAGATACGTCGAGATGCTGAGTCGAATTGCTGGGTCATTGATTTCAAGTGGAAGCACGGAAGGGTTGTGGAGGCGATGGAATGCATCAGGAGACAGCTTGGCCATGGCATCGGTAGTCGAAGCGATAGATACCAACCGGATGAAATCGAGAGTCTCTTCCATTGGTCGGAAGCTGGCTACAGATATGAGCGCATCGATATCGATGACGGGTTGACATCGGCGCTGATAATGTATAGATGCTCGGAGTGGATGTGAAGCTGGGGGTGCAGTACGTCTGGTAAAGTCCATGCGGGGACGGGGGGAGGCTGGGCGAGGGTTAGGAGAGTTGGGACGAGGACGAGGAGAGTCTGGGAAAGGGTTAGGGTCGGGGGAGTCACGGTGAGGGTTAGGAGAGCCAGGACAAGGGTTAGGACGAGGAGAGTCTGGGCGACGGTTAGGAGAGTCAGGACGAGGGTTGGGAGAGCCAGGACGAGGGTTAGGACGAGGAGAGTCCGGGCGACGGTTAAGAGAGTGATCTCCTCGCGATTGGCTAGCGGACGACATCTACAACGAGTTAGAAGAAAAAGAGAGGAGAAGAGAAGAGAAAATACCTCGGGCTCTTGTACACGAGTTCTTTTTTGTGAAGGTAGTAGGTTGGTAGTGCGTCTGCGCCCTCGTTCTCTACGAGTAGAAGACTCGGGGCGATTGATACCATCAAACATAGCGTCTCGGATACGCTGTTGCTCTTCCACTTCGACTTCTTGAAGATGACGGTACCAGGTGGGAACTGAAACAATATGAGGCTGCCCGAAGTTGTATTTCGAACAGATGCAGTTGTAGCGGTCCTTGTCCATTGTAGACGAGGTCGATGTGCAACGTGTTTTGGTACAGTCAACAACAGGCTTTGCGAAGTGTACAAAAACACGTTGCACTCGACACGTTGCAATATTGCCAGATCGGCAAGCCAACAGAGAAAAGTCCTAGTCAGCGGGAAAAGTAGCGTGCGCGTGAAGACTGATCAGATGCGCGCAGATTAGGACATACAAACATTCATAAATACATAGCGTAACATACACTGTCAGCCATGGTCATGGCCAGTTTTCACTGGGGATGACGAGCGTTAGTCACTTATTCTCATTTCCCACTCACAGACATATATGATTCTTAGCATCTCGTCATTCCCGCCGGATCATTCAAACCACCTAGTCATGGGGTATAAACTTAGTACCTTGGCTACAAACATTGTGACAATATGACAGTGCCGATCGACAGGAGCGAGCGGCTGCACTTGAAACGACTCGGACAGGAAGAGGGTGAGCGATAAGCGGTGGTGCTCGAAATGACACGGCAGGCAAAGCGACCACGCCCGGCACAAAGGATGAACGATGAACGCTGCCGACGGTGCCCGAAATGACAGGACGAAAGCGACGGGCGGATTGCGACTGTGTAACAATGCGGGCATAACACCAGTTATCGCCGTCGTGTCGTTATTCGGATGTCGCTATATCACAAAGGGTAGATGACGGTCCGTGAACGTCGACGCACCGTGTCAGGTGTCGGTTGGCTTTCCGGCCCGAAACACGGTACCCAGAAAGGAAAGTGCCCGCGTGCGGTGCCAGTGAGCACTCCAAGAAGAGAGGGCGCCGCGCCAAGACTTCGCAAGTGGGGCGTGTGCGAAGAGTGACGCCTGCGTTCCGACGCGTATGGAAACAAGCGGACGTGTGTATAACCGTGTGGTAAGATCAGTGGACACAGAGCGACGAAAGAACGGCGAGGGTATCCGATGAGACGACACGCGTTCTTGAACCTTGATGCGTGACGTCGCGACCGCGACGCACTTTGTTCTTCTAGTAGGCGGAATGTCCGCTTCACTGGCGTAGACTTCTAATTACTCGGATTGTGATTACAATCACCTAGCACACTATATGAAGCTCTTCAGAGTGAGGGAACGGGAAGACACATAGTGTTTGATGGTTGTTCTAATACCCTCTCCTGAACGCCTTTTACAAGGGCAGCAGCAATGGGTGCAGAAAGTATAGGTTCTTCCGAAAGATGTCTGATAGACTTTTGTATGTTCGCATATATGCGACCATCCGGAAGGCTTATCCGCCCTTCGAGAAGATTCTGTGTCAATCATGCGCATGAGCTGGTGAAAGAAACATTGCACCTGGGTGGGCCTATGCCTGCGAGAAGCTTGCGGCTTGCTCTATAAGCTCGTCATCCCAATTTTCCCCGAGCGCAGTCCCGACAGGCGACAGTTTGCAAGGGTGCTCATAAAGAAATGGTTTGCTCTGATTCCTGCATATAAGCCAAGGTTACGACCAAAAAGAATACAATGGGACGACACCGTACCATTCAGACCATCGCTGGCTGACCTGGGAGCGCGACACGTGAGTTACGCGACACAGTGGGCTGTCTGCCGACACGAACCTTGATAGCTTGTATACCGAGCTGTGGGTGTGCCGAAAGACGGGGGAGATGGTCAGCGAGATAGTTTCGTCGATGGTGAGATGTTTGATGAACTAGTCGACATCCGTGCTGGCAGAGTCTGAAGGGAGCATTTGCAAGGGACAAAGGAGAGAGACAGAAACTCTTCGCCTTGGAGCATGTGACGTGTCCAAATGTTATTTACCATTTATTTCGTTCACTTTCTTTCTTGCTCTTGCTGTTGCTCGCAATGCAACGACTTGGTCTCTTTCTTTACTTCTTCTTCGTCTCTCGCACATCCCCTCTGCGCTCGTTCTCGTTTTCGTTCTCGTGGTTGATTATTTGGTTTGATATTGACGGCCAAGACTGGGTTCCTCGCCGTGACGTGCATGTCTGTATATCTCGAGCTCGTTCTGTAACGTCGGCTTCTTTCATTTGTATTTCTGGTCTCGTGTACGTGTGTAGTGTTCGGTCTCGTGTATTGTATGTATTGCTTTGCTATAGTAACACGAGCACGTTTACTCCCGCCACTGCCTGCCAATGGCCCGATGACCGCCTTGTCCCATTAGCAGTCCTCAAATGGTAGAGTGCAGCATACGTGGTCGCGACTCGACGTCTTCTGTACTGTCCTGGACTCCCGGACCATCCTCGTCTCGACTCTCCTGGGACTGCATGCGGGTGCATCACGCTAATTGCGGCCCGACGTCAAAGGCAGTCATACCAGATAAAAACAAGTCTGTGTTCTTCTGGCGTGATCGTTGTTTGACGAGACGTCTAACAATTCACTGGCAGCTCAGCCAGACGAGCATAGAGCGAAAACTCAGACTCGCCGGAGCGACGCTGCATCAGTGGCAATTTCGAGGTGACTCGTGGAGATGTGGGGGTAGTAGAGCGGTGGGTAGCATGCGTTCGACACGTGGACCCCTCGCGGCGCCGAACAAGCGCCTTTGCCCATCCTCCTCTTGCAAGATCCAACGCTTTGCAAGCCACGGCGTCAAGTCGAGTTCTACAAGCTAGTATCCAAGCAAAAGGTACCCATTCTTGTTTTCATACATGGCAGAGGAACGAACATTCTTGCAGGTTCGACCAGCATGCTCAGACATCGGCAACGAATTTGGTTTTTTACTAGTAAGGTGGATGCGAGAGGTATCATTTCATTCTGTCGTTGTGTAAAACGAGAAAGATGATGATGCCTATCAGTCAGACGGTTGCATTTGCGGGCAAACTCACTCGCTGTTAGGTTTGAGCAAGGTGAAAGGATTAGGTACATCCACGAGGCGATCACTCTCGATCGTAAAGCCCTGAAGCTCTGTCCGCCTGGCCATCACAAGCGGCCTGTCTCTTTAAGGCGACTTAGAACACATATTTTCAGGAGGTACAAGCAGCTCGGAGCCATTCAGGACCTGGAGGAGATGATTGTTCTCGACCGAGAAGCACTGGAGCTCCGCCCGCAAGGAAACCCTGATCGCCCTACGACTTTGAACGACCTTGCATTCGATCTCGAGGTTCGACACAACAAGCTCGGGGTCATGGAGGAACTAGAGGAAGCGATTGTCCTCTTCTGGGAAGCACTCAAACTTCTCCCGCAAGGAGACCCTGATCGCTCATTGTCTTTGAACAATCTTGCAGTTGGTCTCAGGACTCTGTACAGCAAGCTTGGGGTCATGGAGGATCTGGAGAAGGCAATTGTGCTCGACCGGGAAGCACTTCGGCTTCGCCCGCAAGGAAACCCTCATCGCTCGTCGTCTTTGAGCAACCTTGCAAATGGTCTCAGGACTCGGTACAACAAGCTTGGGGTCATAGAGGATCTAGAGGAGGCGATTGTGCCCGACTGGGAAGCACTTCAGCTTCGCCCACAAGGAAACCCTTATCGCTCGCCGTCTTTGTACAACCTTGCAGTTGGTCTCAGGACTCGGTATGACAAG
>JBBPJX010000508.1:0-14684 GCA_038088955.1 Neotropicomus parvogracilis | reverse complement strand
CTCAACATCGCTGTCTCCCACAACGGAGCGTCCTTGCCAAACTTGGACGACGTCGGGCACTGGTACTTGAGCTTGATAGAAACGACATACGGCCTGGTGCAACAAGATAGTGCAAATGAAAATACAGTCGGACGAATGGCAGGCGCAATTACTGTAGTATGAGCGCTTGAGCGGGAACCAAGTGCGGATGCCATGGAGCTTTGGTTTCTTCTCAGGCCTGCTCACCTGTCCTCAAGATGGTAAGCTATCGGCGTGAGGCTCGCGAGAAACCCATCCGCCTCCCCATCGTTGGTGCGGGGGCGATGTTTTCACAGTAGCTTTTCGCTCATCGTGCGCTTGAACACGCCTTCTCACGCTGCCACTTCCTGTGGGTCTACCACAGCGCCCAGACCAAAACACAGGTGACCCAGATCAGAATCAACAGCCTACTGCAAGGTCGACAATTTTTTCCGCCCTACTTCCAGGCTAGGGCCAGGCCTCTCGCTAGTGAGCGAATTCATGTTCTCCGACGCCCGTCTTACCATAATTCTTTACCAAGCTGTACGGTCGCTCATGGAATGATCATCAACTTCCTCGCATCTTCCCGGAAACCGAGCAAAGTGTGTGGCAGGAATGTTCTATAGAACACATGTCACGGCATCTGGATGGAAATCCAGTTCCACTCTTCTGGTTTGCATCTCGATTGGTTGCAGATTGGGAAAGTGGTCAGGCTATGTCAGGATGGCCGTTCACGTGCTCGTCGTATGCACTGCGTCAAAGAAGTAAGAAATCGAGGATCTGCACAACCTCCAACTCGATCCCTCTCAGCTAGACTGCACTCTCTTCGCACCCACTTAGCAATCCAACATGTCTAGCCCCGACCCCAAAGGCACAGAAGCCGTCACCTTCAAGATACCGACGCTCGGTCATGCTGTCTGCCTCGGAGAGCTGTACGACCAACGGTCGGGAACCTTCCTTGGCGTTCAACTTTATCCCCAAGACAAGATTATCGAGACCGAGACCGACATTCGTCACACAGATCTCTCACTCAGTCTATCCACCTCCCTCGAAGACAAAGCTAGCTTGCTCGATATCAGTGCCAAACTTTCTCTCGAGGTCGCCTGTGGCCTTGTCAAAGTCTCTGGCTCGGCCTCCTACTTCAACGACGCAAAATCTAACACTGAGGAGCACGCATTCGCATTGGCCCTGAAGATGCGACTTTGCGAGAGGCGCATTCTTTTCGCTGAAGCGGAGCTAGGCCGAAACGTTCTTGAGGTTGCACAGGAGGACTACATCGCTACGAAAAAGGCTACACATTTCGTCTCCGCGATCGTGTATGGAGGGAACTTTATTGTCAATCTCGTTGCAAAGAAGTCAAGGGTGTCCAGGGAGGAAGCGGTCGGTGGGAAGTTGGAGGCAGAGTTCAACGACCTGAAGGGCGCCATTAGTCTCGAAGGCGAAGTGGACGCAAAGATAAAGGGAGAGTTTGAGAGCATGAACGACAACTTTGATCTCGTAGTATGTATACACATTCAGGTTTGATTTGGTCGCTGATCATTCCATCACAGATACATGGTGACGTTGCCCTGGATAGTGTTCCGATAAACCCCCAGGATGTCTTGGACACCTTCCCGGATGCCGCCTCACTCATCACCGTTGGTGGAGGGGTCCCGATATCCGTTACGCTCCAACCCATCCCCCAGAAGCTATTGACTGGGAGCCTTGTCTATCAGCTTGATGCAGATGCCGTGGACAAGATTCTACAGGCATATTCATTACTTGACGATCTCGACAGCCGTTTCTCCGTCCTAACGGAGCGCATCAAACTCGTTCGTGAATTTGTTCCTAAATTGGCTCGGGCAATTTGTGACGCCGCTACCGAGTATGCCGAAGAACACGGCGAGCGACTTCACGAGCTCCGAAAGTTTCTGTACAACTATCAGCATGGAACAGGACCAGATCCCGACAGCGATTTCGGAACTGATGATGGCAATGGTGGGACTTGCGGCATTGGGGACAAAGTGCTTAAGGCGGCCAGGGACCTGTATAACTCTCAACTCGATCCAGACAGGAGGAACAACCCTGGAGACGAGTATCCTGCATCCCTCGCGGGGTTAGAGGACGAGCATTCCAAGTTTCAGTACTTCGTCGCTGACATTGAGAGACTGCAAAAATCTCTGGAGCCCCCTACGGATTCCGACGAGGAGGACCAGGAGCAGAGTAACATCCGTTTGAGTACTATAGAAGATATCTGCAGGGCTGCCAGGGTTCAGAGCATGATTCCACTGTTCGTCATGACTCCTTTGGCTCCCGCATCTGACGAGTCTTCGGACACCGATGATGATGATGGGTCTCTTTCTCCAGACGCTCCAAACCCAGATCTCGCCGTCATTCAGTTCCTGGCGATCGTCCGCAACTATGCTGCATATTTCATGGACTCCAACCCCGGCTACATTGTTTATGCGGAGAATTTGAAGCGTCTGGAACGCAGGCTGCCCAACAACGGACAGTTTTCTGGATTGACATGTCCCTCTCTTTTCATTGGTCAAGTCGATGTCAAGGGAAAGTTGACTTGGTCTGCACCACCGGAAACATTGGAACGATCCCTGAAACTCGACCACAAGCCATCAAACAATAAACTGTGCGTTGTGTTCTAAATATCTCTTCTGTGAACTTACTTTGTTCGGACTTTACGCAGCGGTAACCTCACGTACAGTGTTGACCCCGTGGACGGCACACGGTCGTTTAGCCTTTTCATTCACGCAAAGTCACCTTCTACCCCATCAAAAGCTCAGGTGATGTGCGTTGTGCAACGAGTGAAGAACAATGCATCTTTTCTGCAGTTCCAGACGCCCCTCGAGGTGGAACTTCAACGGTATCAAAATGATGATGCCGCCGTGATAAATTCTACCACTACCCCTTCGTCGAGTACGACATTTACGGCAACGTTCGTGCAAGACATCGACGCATGCAAGTGGATCCTTTACCTTGGCGACACGCAAGTCAAACAAGTTTTATTCACCTCCCGGGAACTTCTGGATGACTGCGATGATGTGGGTATTTCTACAGATGGCCAACACATAACTCACCATCAACCTGACAGTTGCAAATCGCTTATCCAGATGGAGTAACATGGTGGAATGGCGAGGTGCGCTTCCCAATACAATACACTATCCCTCCTCGAGACCCCATCTCCTCCCAGGTGTACGAAGTAAAGGCGTTCACATATGCTCTCAACAAAGTACGTAACGAATAATCGTCCCTTCCTGTTTACCAACATCATGTTTCCAGGATCAGGTCGCTGCTGAAGCGCAGAAGGCTACAGCGTCGACGGGCTAAACTCGGAGACAGTAATACTCTGGTATGTCACAACCAGGGTTGCTTGCCGTCTGGCTAATACCGTCGGTTGCTTAGACAAACAGTTCACGAGTAAGATTGAGAGCACAAACTGCTGGTTCCTGCGAGGTTCGCTTCCGTGTACATGATTCCGTTATGCCACCATCCGATTTCCTTGTGTATGTCCGTGGTATTGTTAACAAAGACTGAACGTGGTTGGATTGCAACTAGCCAAGGACGGTCCAAGACCTATAATTGGCCAAGCAGTTGATAGACATGTGCGTCCCGCCAAACTCCATTTGTATTCAGTGCCTTGTTCGATGGAAGTATTTCGACATGATGACGGTGACATATCCGTGTGGCATGATGCAGCACAAGAAAGGGGCAACTCTACGTTAGTTGAATCTCCGACAGGACCTGCCGTTATTGAGATTTGTCTGGTGTATGATCAAGGCCCTCGTAACTGGGGGATTCATTAACACATTGCCACGGTAGAGCCCTTAACTACCCTTCCCAGGCTCGTGATCCCCATCGGTGCGAGATTCCGCTTCAAACCCCGTCAACTGGGGACCGTGAAAACAACCAAATGATTCAAGGGACGAGTAGTTGCCCGAGAAGGTCGAGTTCAACCCTAGTTACACGGCCCAGTCTCAAGATCTAGTGAACACGCTATTTCGTGAACCAAAGGTTAACTGGGCTGGATGTCAACGGGCATCGTGCATCCAATATCCAATCGTGAGCACCACAAACTCCGAGCTAGCATCGCCTTCTTTGAACCTGTTCCTGAGATGGCTCGCGATGTCGACATGATAAGCAAGCTGCCCCGTCAGCTTCACAGGTTTCTGTACGAGTGAAGCCGATAATGGGTCACCATGCTGTGGAATACCCACCGCTCCTGAGCTCGTCAAAGCAGCGCGGAAGAAAGTTTGATCGGTGATCGGTGGCAATATCCATGAGCGTCTCTGCGCAGAAACTGGATCACTCCGAGTCGCGTCTCTGGGATCAAAAACACACCTGCTGTGAACCAGATTTTCTTGCGGTGACGAGCCGCTGATATCGAAGCACCTCTCCTGTGGTGTCATCCCGAGAGTTGCCCCATGTCAAGTCCCACCAATTCTACAGCACGCACTCAACGGACACAGCTTGCACTCGTCACGAGAACCCGCGACGTTTGGAACATCCAGAGCATTCATCAGTCAAACGTCACGGATTCGGAACTTGTCAAGGTACCGTCAGAAGTTTCGCTCCGTTGTTCTGTATGTGGACTCATCAGCGGGCATTTCCACGGTGAACATTCTTGCATGCTGCGCAAAGTTGCGTGGCAGGGCGACCGTGATCGGCCACAACTCGTGATCGATAATATCGGCATAACTGCATATTGAAACTCTCAAGATGCCGGTATGTGATGACAATCAAGGGTCGAGCTCTAGTAGCAGTATTCGCTCAGAAATACGTCTTAAAATCTACCGAAAAGGTCCCGAAGCTGTGGCACAAGTTTTGGCAGTCATTACAATCGGTGGGGCGAAAAACCCAGTCTGTTCGTCCCCCTGGAGTACTTCGTCTACGCCACGATCACGGTCGTGTGTGACCCTGAAGATAAGAACGCGACGATCATGTGCAACATGACTGACGCGAAGCTACGAGTAAGTGATCATACGCAACTTGCTGCGAAAAACGACCGATCGGCACTTCAGGCGCTCGTGGAAGACTTACCGCTAGAGATTTCAAGGACGTCAACAATGCAAAGCTGGTCAGATGGTGCTGTGATCTCGTCGTCTTTTACGAGGACCCCCATTCCACGGAATGAAGCCACATATTCGACTACGTATAATGGTGGTTCTTTCGTACTAAGCAACCCCTCGTTTAGCTTGTTAACTTAAAATTATAGGCAGTATTAACGTCCCCGGATGATGGCGCTGACCCGCTCGGAATCGACACCACGAAAAGGGATTGGAGCGGCGTTACGTGGGAGGATACCTGAGTCGACGAAGAAATTTTGGTGTATAAACAAAGTATCGTCACGATCGTGTCTCGAGTTGTACAATATCATGATTTGTGTGCGTGTAAGGTAACACCGTGAATCCGACTACCAGAACGTTGAATGTGTATTTACCGTCGAGCACCCACTGGCCGATGGAGGTCCTGCTGGTGATCCTGAAGCGGCCCGCGTGCATCACCTTCGGTTCTCGTCAGACTGGGGGAAACGTATGGCGAGCGACAAGTCAATCTTTGAGATCGATACTATGCAGCATCGGGTATGACAAGGAAGCTAATCAACCACTCATAACGATAGATTCAACCTCCTTGTAACTTCTGCCCCGCTCACATTACTGTCTCCGAGGAGCAGAGTCGACGACAGGGAAAAGAATCCAAAGGCCAAATTTATTCATATCATTCTTGGCAGCAAGGAGGGCAGGCATCTCTCTCTACCGAGATGTCGTTCGGTTAATTGTAGTGCTGCCAGATAGTTCGGGAATACATACCGAGTCGCGAAGATCCCTACCGCTGTCGTCCGGTTCGTTGATGGCAATCGCAAACTGCGGGCTCGCCGGATTGACGGGGGAGATCCTTCAGTCGAGGCATGTTCACACGTCAGACGTACTACAAGAATACGGAAATACGATCTCACATATAGACCCCAGCCCTCCCACTGGCTTCGGTGGTTGTAAATAGTGTGTTTGCTCCAGTCCCCTGGCCGTTAGTTACAGGATCACCGACAGCGGCTCCGCTAGATTTAGTGGTCACAAGAGTCCGGGCATTCGCACAGTTCGACAGCCTGAAGTTATTCGTAGTCCCGTCCCTCTTGATAAACCATCGGTACTACAATTGGTGCACTCGTAAGCAAAGAATATACGACAATTTAATTTTCCCTACTTGCCTGTCGCCTGGCGAAGAGATTGTGATCGACTACTTCTGGAGACAGCGCAGTAACACTCTGACTGCCCCCTGAAAGTGTGAGATAAAAGCCAGTAGCATAGTTAATGATTGCAAACTCCTTCCTGATGCCACCACCAGGGAAACCGTTGCTCTTATTTCTACACGAGAGTTAGATCTCATCGAAGGTAAACGTGAATCGGCGTTACGGACTGCAAGAGATCGTTTCTCAGTTCAGCCAAAACGGACATTTGCGCTCGTTTCTCGACATGGTTGCCCCTGCTACCCCACCATGTATTGGCAAACGGTTGCAGCGTCTGGCCGTTCGAATAGCAGATCTGAAGTCCAGTGACTCCGGTTCCAGTTCTGCCATGTCCATACCCGCAATGAAGGAGCGTCGACGACTTATCTGAAAAAAACGCGCTGGCCTGCTTTAGCTGTTCGAGGGTGGGAGCACACCAGTCGTCGACGGGGAGATGTTTATACGCGATCTGGCGTGAAGCGTTCGCCAGTCTATCGATCTCTTCTTGTTTGTAACCATACTTGTTGAAGCTGATGATACTATCGATGTGGTGGTCGACGAGGAACTGGACGGCAGCGCGGGTGAGCTTTTGGGATGCGTCGTAATCAGTGCCTGCCTGCTTTTTATTATAACTGGGAGCAGAGCAACGGAAGAGACTATGCCCGTCGGGCACAAACTCTGTGACTTGAACGAATCGGAGCCATCCAGCCCGCTTGGCATCGTTCGCGAGACCTTGACCAGAGGCAGCCATGTGACCTTGCTGAGAGGGAACTGAGGGGATCCAGCACGAGCGGCTTGAGGGGCATGACGGATATATTTGACCCGACTTAGTGGGCATCAGCGCGTACTTCCATCTGTGCCTTGGTGCAAGGAGTCATCTTGATCCGTCGTTATCGAGGGTCGCCACAACTTCTCGAACACCGCGGTAATCTAGAGACCAAGTCAGCGTCTGATCAATGCATTCCAACCAACTATGGAACGACATGGTCCCTGTTGCTCACAGCAAGTAAGTCGCAGAGACGGTTTGATGTGATTGGCAAGTGGTGCTGTGCGAGGCGTTTTTCATGCTTCAATTGATTTGGGGCCGCTGAAGCGCTTCAAGAACTGATCGATATGTCGAATATCGCCTACCGTGGGCGATAAACGTTGTAACGAGCCAAGGGGGGAGGACGGCTGACAACCTGCGTGATGCCTACTATTACTTGCGACCTCCACCAACGACGACCACGTGACCTCCACCTGTGGACATAAACGTACGCACTTGTCCCCTTCTTGGCCACACTAAATCATCCAGTCATCCAGATATCATCATAAATGCAAACCAAACCCCCGGCTATTGCGGTGATTAGTCGCTGATGTCAAGCACCTTTCATGTGGCGTTCATCCCAGAAGTTTCCTTAGGCACTCTTGTCACATTCTACAGCATGCACGATCAACGGACACAGCTTACACTCGCGACGTTTGGAACATTCTGAGCATTCATCAGTCAAGCATCACAGATTCGAAACCCGCCAAGGTACCATCAGAAGCCTCATTTCTTCACCCTGTAATTCATGGGCGGCCATTTTCGGGGTGAGAATCCTTTTCTGTACAAAGCTGCATGGGAGGGTAACCATAATGCATTGATGGGCCGCAACCCGTGACCGATAATTTTGACATGACGGCTTACCCAAATTCTCAAGTCACCGATGCATAATGACAATCAAGGGTCGAGATCTAATAGCGTTCGCTTCAGACACAAAAGAGAAATGCGTTTCCAAACCTACGGAAGAAGTTCCAAAGCTGTGTCACCAATTTGAGCAGTGTCTTTGGAACCGATCGAATAAAAGCACACCTACTCGTCCTCGGGTCGTCTATCCTGTGACCCGCACTGTGACGAATATGACAACAGCTGAAGACTTGGCAGCCCAACTGGCGAAGGATTACGAAAACAGCGCATTGGGAGAAGCGTTATTCTACAATAGCAGCGATAATTCCTGCTTTCGATTCGAGGTTGCCGACCTAGGTTATCGGTGTTCGTACGGCGACTTGGACCAAGGCGTTGTCGGGTACTGTATGTCTTTTCTCACTCGTGTCTGATCGACGGTTTAGTTCCTCGTCGTAAAGATATGCAGGGAACCTTTTATTATCACAACGGCGAATTTGATGGCTCCAGTCCCAAATTACCGAGCAAGGAGACGACCAAGTTCTCCGTCGAGCAGCTTCAGAATAAGAACAAGACCACCTGGTATGCACACGTCAAGTTCTATGAGCCAGGTTCGACCAATTTGCTAGGAGAGGTTTGGTCTCTTCCTACCCGCTTGAACGCTTTGAGCTAATGTCATTATGTCGTCATGCCCATAGTTTCTCGGCGAAGATGATGTAGGTTAATCCCCTATTTTCACCATTTCATTTTACGACTGTCATGGTGCACCACTTAGGAAAACGCTGTTGGTAGCTCGGGGTTGAAGGATTCAGAAACGGGTAAATGGAAGAAAGAATACTCCAACGACTTGGAAGACGACCTGAACAACAGCTACGATAATGACGACTCCGCTGCGGAAGCGTTATTTTTCATGACTGTCAATAACACGCCATCCCTTCGACTCGAAATTCCTAGTCAAGGTTGGGAATTCACGTACGGTAGCTGGGTCGGCCCTGGTGTGTCTCAACTTTTCAAACACGCTCTGTCTGATTGCTTAATATCTTTGTCCTAAAGATCCCCAGGGAACGTTTTATTATAACGACGGAATCTTCGGCGGCAGCGATCCTGAATTACAAAGCGGCAAAGAAACCACGACGTATTTCTACATGAAACAGATCCTGAATAAGAAGGGGGTGATCTGGGCGCACATCAGATTCTTTGCACCAGGTTCCAAGTCCAAGTTGCTGGGAGAGGTTCGTTCTCCCGGGTCTCGGATGCAGCCTTTCGAGCTGACACCTTTTCGTGCTCATAGTTTCTTGGAGAAGATCGGGTAGGTCCATTTTCTTGCCATCCTTCGTCACAATGTGAAGCCACGCACCGTCCAGCACAACGAAACTGCAGGTTCAGGATTGTTGCAGGTGCTGACACAAGGTACATGGAAGGAGGGGAGTTCCGCTGTTGCCAATGGCACAACCGCTTCCAAGGATAAGAACAGCACCACAATCACGATAACATGTAAACCTGAAGATAAGAAGGCGACGATCACCTGCAACACGACTGACACGATTTACGGTGAATCCATCAGTAAGTGATGTACATGCCGTGCCGCGCAAAACGGCTGATCGGCACTTCAGGCGCTCGTGGAAGACTCACTGCTAGAGATTTCAAGGACGTCAACAAAGCAAAGCTGGTCAGATGGTACCACGATCTCGTTGTCTTTTACGAGGACACCAATTCCACGGACTGGTCTGCATTCGTGAGTAGCTTACTTTCCGACTGAGCCACCCGTTGACGTTGGTATCTTTGACCGCGTATAATAGTTCTTCCGTAAGCAACTCCTCGTTTAGAATGTTAACTCAAACTTATATGCAATATTAGCGTCCCCGGACACTGGCTCTGACCCACTCGGAACCGACACCGCGGAAAAAGATTGGAGCGGTGTTACGTGGGAGGACACCTGAGTCAACGAGGAAAATATCGGCGTGAAAAGTAGGCATGATCCCTGTCAGGTCTCTTTAGGTTTGAGTTGTACGAAATCGAGATTTGTGTGTGTACATGTACAGAAACGCCTGGGCGACGTATGCAGCATCAGGCATGACAAGCAAGCAAATCAACCATTCAGAACAATAGATTCAACCTCGCAACTTCTGCCCCACCCACATCACTATACGGTGGCATCCATCCCAAAAGTAAAGTTCTATCGGTTTAGTTCCTTTCTACGGCATGCACGATCAACAGGCACAGCTTACACTCATAATGAGAACCCGCGACGTTTGGGACATTACAAGCACTCGTCAGTCAAATATCACAGATTCGGAACCTGCCAAGGTACCACCAGAAGCTTTATTCCGTCATTCCGTACTATGTCATGGTAGACTCATCAGCGGTCGTTTTCAGAGTGGACATCCTGTGCTATACAGAAGTTGCGTGATACGGTGGCCGGCCCCAACCCGTGATCGATCAAGTTACCAGTACGCGATGGCAATCAAGAGCCGAGATCTAGTAGTGTTCGCTCCGGACTCAAAAGAGTAATACGCCTCCAAACCTACGGAAAAAGTTCCCAAGTTGTGGGTCCATTTTCAGCAAAGTCTTAACAACCAGTCAGGTGAAAAAGCCCACCTACTCGGCCCCTCGAGCCACATACTTTGACCCAAGCCGTAGCGATTATGGCAATGGTTGCAGACTTTCCTGGCAAATTAGACTGGACGAAGACTACGAAAACGAAACTTTGGGAGAAGCACTATTCTACAATAGCGGTGACAATCCCTGCTTTCGATTCGAGGTTGCCGACCTAGGTTGGCGATACTCGTACGGTGACTTGGACCAAGGTGCTGTTGGGCACTACGTTTTTGTTCTTCGTCTCTGACCTGCGGCTTATTTCCTTCGGGTAAAGATATGCAGGGAAATTTTCATTATCACGACGGCGTATTTGACTGTGATAATCCTGAATTACCAAAGGACAAGAAAACTTCAGCTTCTTTCTCCATCGAGCTAGCCTCTGATTTGCTCTCGCGGACCTCGTATGCGCACATCAGGTTCTACGAGCCAGATTCGACGACCAATTTTCTAGGAGAGGTTTGGTCTCTTTCTCCCCATCCGAGTACTTTGATTTAATACCATCACGTCATCGCGCCCATAGTTTGTTACAAAAGATTGGGTGAACCCATCCTCATATTTTTTATCTCACCTTGTGCCTGTCATAATGCATCATTTAGGACAATGTCGTCTATAACCTGAGGCTGAACGATATAACAGAAACGGGTGAATGGAAGGAAGAATTCACGAACGACTTGGAAGACGACCTGAACGACAACTATAATAACAACGATCCCGCAGACGCGTTATTTTTCAAAACTGTCTCCGGCTCTCCATCCTTTCGACTTGAAATTCCCAATCAAGGTTGGGAATTCACGTACGGTCGCTGGGTCGGTCCCGGTGCGTCCTCGTTCGTCAAATACGCTGCATCCGGTTACGTGATGACCCATATCTTTGTCCCAAAGATCCACAAGGAACCTTTTATTGCAACGACGGCGTCTTCGGAGGCGATAGTCCTGAATTACAAGGCGGCAAAGAACCCAAGGGGTATTTCTACATGAAACAAGTCCTGGACAAGAGAAAGGAGATCTACGCACACATCAGGTTCTTCGCGCCCAGCTCAAAGTATCGGTTGTTGGGAGAGGTAAGTTGTTCTCGTCGGTCGAGCATACACCCTTTCAAGCCGATTCCGCCGTCACGCTCATAGTTTCTTGGGAAAGATAAAGTAGGCCCGTTCTCTCGCTCTTTTTCGTCACAACATCAAGCCATACACCGTCCAGTACGACGACACAGGAGGTTCGGATTGTTGCAGACGCTAACCCAAGGTACTTGGAAGGAGGGAAGCTCTGCCACTTCCGACGCAAGCGTCTCCAAGGATAAGGATAGCACCACGATCACGATGACATGCGGCCCCGAAGATAAGAAGGCGACGATCACGTGCAACATGACCGACACGATCTACGGGGAAGCTATCAGTAAGTGATGTAACGTGCCGTGCTGTGCAAAACGACCGATCCGGCACTACAGACGCTCGTGGAAGACTCACCGCTAGAGATTTCGAGGACGTCAAGAATGCGACCTTGGTCAGATGGTATCATGACGTCGTCGTCTTTTACGAGAACTCCCATTCCACGGATTGGTCTGCATTCGTAAGCAGCTTGCCTTCTGACAGGGTTAACCATTGACATTTGTATCTTTGACCACGTATTACAGTTCTTCCGTAAGCAACCCCTCATTTGGCTTGCTAACTTGAACTCATAGGCAGTATTAGCGTCCCCGGATAGTGGCACTGACCCGCTCGGAACCGACACCGCAGAAAAGATTGGAGCGGCGTTACGTGGGCAGACACTTGAGTTTTTTTCGAAGAATATTTCAGTGTATAAAGAAGGCGTGATCGTGGTTAGATGTTTCCTGTGTTCAGAGTAGTGTTGTAATCAGCGCTCGTTCTTATCCAACTCGGGTGGAAACTCGCAAATTGGCATAACATGCGCAGACGCAAGGATTCGTGCGACCAAGACTGAAATAGCAGAGGCCCTAACCCGCTCGAAAACATGATCGTTTGGTCGCACGTATCATAGTCCGAGTCCGAACTACACCGCACCCATTTCCTTCCCAAGCACCCTCAAACATTCCTTGGCCAACGCCCTCGCATCCACCTCAACCACCTTCCCATTCCCCTCCGGCGCACCGATCCGACCCTGTATACCTTGACTCTCTTGGCCACCCGTCGGCGGACTGACCACTGATACCCACGCGGCCGGCGTTTTTCGTGGTATGGACGCAATTTCGCATAGGACGGGATAGAAATAAAACAGGTGAGCAACCGAAGATCGTCTCACGACGTCAGCGATGAGCGCAGACGGTGGTAGGCTCGGATCGACAGCTAGCGTCGGATCTCGTTAGCGACCGAAATCAAACTAGCGAATCGAGAATAGCACGTACCAGGTGGCGACGCACTGTTCGCCGACGGTGCGTCCGACAGTGCAGCCCACAGCGTCCCCGTCCAGAGCCGCAAATCCAACAGTTTGCGCAACACGTACAACAATTCGTCCTCGCGTACCCTGGCGACTCACGGTCAGCGAGCTCCTCGCGAATGGTCCGCCGCGCCCACCTGGGAAAAGGCAAGCTCCCTCGGAGGGCTTCATCCGCGACATATCCCACCATGGCCGTCTTACATCGATCTAGCAAGGACGGCAAACACAACGCCGCCACGCGCCTTCTCGACGTCTCCTGGTCTGTTCGTCGTCAACCTACCACTAAAGACAACGTTAGGAGACAGACACGCACCGCTCGTCATGTCTGAGCAAATCAAAAAGAGTAAATCGAAACACCAATACGAGAAACGCTCCCTCGGAACGACCTCTTCCGTCGCTGTGCTCCCCAAGCTCTCCAGGTCCAACTTTTCAAATTCTTCTCGAGACGTGCGTGACGAGCCCACGTTGCTCCAGTCACCAATACTTGGTGAACTCGAGCGTGGAGTGTGAAAGGGAAACTTGTACAGTTGGCTTCCTTGGTGAAGAATCTTGGCCAGCCGGGTGACGAGGTAGTCTGGGACGCGCGGACCGCCCAAGTGAGGGACAAGATCTATCTCTAGCGAGCTAATCAGCGCAAGGTCAAAGTTTTCTTCCACTTCTTGTTCTTCTAGGCTAAACGTCTCCGCCAAAGCGCTGGCCAAGTCTTCAGTCACAGATAAAGTCGACATTCCTCGAGAACTACGTACCAGTCCGCAAGGATACCGCCTCGGAAGCCTTCGATGATCTGCCTCCAGATAGCTTCGACGTGCGTATCCGATATCGCTAGAAAACAGGCTCGGGATGAATCCATCAACATGCCTCAAAAAAATAACGCACCTTCTCCCAACCTCAACATCGCCGCGACACACTCGGTCACGACACGTAAAAAGCACGTCGTCGCCGTCTTCCATAACGGCGCGTCCTTGCCAAATTTAGACGGCGCCGGGCACTCGTATTTGAGCTTGATCGGAACCCCGTACGCCTGGTTCAACACGAAATGAAAATCCAGACAACCGACATTGCTGGCACGCTTACCGAAAGAACAGCCTCGAGCGTCCCGTCTTCGTATATCTCGGCATGGTCTTTGAACTGCATATACAAATCGACGAGCTTCGGCATCGCCTTTTTCGACAGTCCGATATAGGTGACGTGCTTACGCGTCGACGTCTGCGCAGGCGCGACGGGCGTTTCGGGGGTGGACGCGAGCGTGAGATGTGGGAAGAATCCTGCGAGGAACGCGAGCGAGCTGAACTCAGCCAGGTCTCGCATGACCAACGAGGGCACGCCAGACTCGGCGAGGTCGATGGCTTGGACGATGTCAATTATGGACGCCTGTGGCATCATGATGAGTACTAAACGTTGATGACTCCCACGTCCATTCGCTCACCTGCACCGGCGTGAGCCCGTCCACGTCTGGCCTATAATCCGGGGAATTGGGGTACGTGAGGACACCTTTAAATAACTCGAGTTAGGCCGCCACGAACGAATGTACAACCCACGACTTACCTTTTAAAATCTCCATGAGACGCGTCAACCGCGCCAAGGGCCACTCCGCGCGCATATATTGCCAACTCATCCGCCGCATCGTTCGAACGACGTCGAGGAACGCCACTAAGCTTTCCTGCGTAAAAGCGCGGGATGCGCTGGTCGCATCGGCCCCACGCCGTGGCGAGACATGCAACGCGCCGCTGCCTTGCAACACCGCACACCCAATATCATTCCAAGCCTGCCACGCACACTCGAGCGCCTCCACGACGCGGGACCGCATGGCTTCGTCCGTCGCCTCGGGGAGTGACTCGAT
>JBBPJX010000507.1:0-14695 GCA_038088955.1 Neotropicomus parvogracilis | reverse complement strand
GTCTCCCAGCTTTAATCCACCCATCATCCTTCTACAGACGGTCCATGAAGAAGTTCGACATCGCTCTCTTCCCCTCTACAATCGTCTCAAGGCGCTCGTCAAGGCAGATGACAAAAAGATTTGGGTCTTTTACAACGAGTTCCGGTCGTGTGTATCACTTCGTCTTCCTCCCCTCGTCGTTCACCCTCTTGCAGGGAAACCGCTGTTGTAACGGAAGAAAACGAGACGCCAAATGACCGCAACGACAGAGGTAGGTTCCGCTTATCCTCGTCGATCTCAATGCAACTGATATCCACAGGCATCAGGAGAGGCGTGGAATGGTATAATACTCACATCGCGCTTGCTCGTCCTCCTGTTCGGGGTCAAACGCGCAAGATCCCCCAGGCTATCCTTCTCAGCGATGACGTCGCCAACCGACAAAAGGCCGAGGCCGAAAGCATACCAACTACCTCGAGTATGACCCCCCTTTCCCGAGCTGCTCGTCCCTCATCTTCGAATAGTCCGCAAATATGTCGAAGGGATGCAAGAAGCTGAAAAACTTTTGGATATATTCTCTACTACGGGAACGGATGATGTTGAGCAGACCAGAGCAGCAACAACCGCCCGGACAGCCTTTTACGCCAATGTACGCCTCCTTTCGTTGGATGGACTCCCGTGGTCATGTTGACTCCACATTCAGTACCTTCCTACTGTCACGCTCTTGGCTGGTGTTAAAGCTGGAGAACTCCATCAAGGCCACTTCAACGCCAACCAATACAATTATTTGGAGGTTCGTCCAGCTGATCAACCCAAGTGGGTCCTGGATGACACCATCCTCCAGGGCAATGTGTCGGTCCCAGCTTTCACCAAGCCTATCCTTCTAGTGGGCAGAGAAAACATGAATCGCTCTGTTCACGGAGATGTCGTCGCTGTCCAAGTTTTCGAGGAGAGTGAATGGAAGGCTCCAACTGACGAAGTGGTTGACCAAGAGTGTATGTCTTCCACCATCACCACCATGTCATCTCCGAGACCCGATAATCGTTTTCAGCCACTCTGAAGAATGACGATGCGGAAGACTCGGAAGAGGAGTCAGACGGAGATGAGTTCAAGCTTCGTGAAGAAGCGAGAGCACTCCGGTCAGCCCATGCCAAAAAGGGTTCTGCTGTGAAGCAGCCTACCGGACGAGTTGTGGGAATCATTAAACGCAACTGGCGCGCGTACGTCTCTTAAGCTCAATATGTGCGTTTTGGTTTACAGGGCCAATTGTTCGCCGTTTAGTTATGTATGCCACCTTGACACGACATCCCTTCCATCTACGGTTTCGACGTTACTCTCTACCCAGACTGTATTTGCTCTCCCTCTTTCCCGATTGCTCCCTCGTATCCGACTTCGTACTCGTCAAGCTCCTGCACTTCTTGGACAAAAGATTCTCGTGGCCATCGACCGATGGGATGTCCATTCACGATATCCCGAGGGTCACTTGGTTCGCGTTGTTGGTAAAGCAGAGGACAAGGAAACGGAGCAAGAAAGTTTGTTGTTGGAATTCGAAGTGCCATATCGACCCTTTGGGAAAGCAATTTTAGATTGTTTGCCTCCGGAAGGAGACCAATGGGTTGTCCCACCCAAGGGCACAACGGACCTGGTATGGAGAGATAGAATGGATTTAAGGGATTTGGAAATTTGTAGCATCGATCCACCTGGTAAGCATTTGTCCGTGCGAAAGCAATGGGATGATTCGAGTGCATGTCCCACAGGATGTCAGGATATTGACGACGCCTTGCATGCCCGCCGTCTCCCCAATGGGTACATTGAAGCGGGTGTCCGTAAGTACTCTTGGGTAAGTTTACAGAGCAATCTGATTGTTCCCGACAGATATTGCGGATGTTTCCCATTTCGTTCGTCCTGATACCCCGATGGATAGTGAAGCTGCCTCGCGTGGGACGACCGTATACTTGGTGGACAAACGTATCGACATGTTGCCGGCATTGTTGGGCACGAATCTTTGTTCTCTCCGACCACACGTTGAAAGGTTGGCATTTAGCGTGATTTGGGTATGTCTCTGCAACAAATCATGTACACAAACCGCTCACGGCAGTTTAGCAACTCACTGATGACGCTGACATCATCAACGTCAAGTTTACAAAGTCCGTTATTGCTTCGAAAGCTGCATTTGAGTACGAGGAGGCACAGATACGCAAGGACGACCCGTGTGTTGTATCTTTGACGCGTACTCGGCATAATTTCTAACTGGGCCGCCAAGGAATCGCACCGATTCACTCACCCAATCCATCCGGCTTCTCAATGCCCTTGCCATCAAGCTCAAAGCGCAGCGTATGGCAGCAGGCGCGTTAAATCTCGCATCTCCTGAGGTGAAGATCAACCTCGGGTCTGCCGAGTCCTCTGATCCCATCGATGTCGAACAAAAAGAGTTGCGAGAGACGAATAGCTTGGTGGAAGAATTTATGTTGCTCGCCAACGTGAGCGTAGCCAAGAAGATCGACGAGGTGTTCCCTCAGACTGCTGTATTGAGGTGCGTCATATCAATTGGTTTCATGGCGACAAGCGTGATATCGACATTCGTTTCCGACAAGACGTCATTTACCCCCTCCAAAGACGAACTTTGAAAAGCTGCAAGACGTGCTGTTGAAACGCAAGGGGTTCAAGCTCGATGTCTCGAGTTCGGGTGCGCTTGCTGCTTCATTGGATGAATGCATCGTGCGTCCTTGATCTATAGACTGTTTTGATCAATCACCAATGACCGACCTAGGATCCTGCTGCACCGGCATTCAACACGCTGGTTCGTATTATGGCGACGAGATGTATGCTTTCCGCCGAGTATTTCTGTTCTGGGAGCGTTTCCAGAGACACGTTTGGACACTACGGCCTCGCCAGCCCAATCTACACCCATTTCACAAGTCCGATTCGACGCTATGCTGGTAAGTTGTATAACCCACTGGCCATCCCTATGCTCGATCACAATGCAGACGTCCTGGCGCATCGCCAACTTGCCGCTGCCATCTCACACACCCCACTCCACCCATCGCTCCATTCGAAATCCAACGTCGAGCGCATTATGGACGTGATCAACCGACGACATCGGATGGCTCAAATGGCGGGCCGCGCGAGTGTCGAATTCTACGTCGGACTGGCGCTTAAAGGTCGCGCGGATGTGCTTGCCAAGGAAACTCGGAGAGGTGCAAGAGAGAAAGAGGGTATCACGGAAGAGGCGTTCGTTATACGTACGTTTCGGAACGGCGTTGGCGTATTCGTGTTTCAGTGCGTGATCGGCTTCAATGTGGGATGATGTGACTGCTCACGATGTCCATTTTGTTTCTTTCAGGCTCGGACTGGAAGGCCTCGTCACGTTCAAACGGGACGTGCAATTCGACGCGGACAATTATACCGTCATGGTGCCACCATCGGCGAGTACGGTCGAGAATGCGCTAGTGGCGATTTCAGTGTTTGACAAGGTCAAGGTAAGAATCGAGGTAGAGAAGGACAAGAATACGCAACGCGGACGCGTCAAGATGACGCTCGTGAGTCCGGCTGATTCGAGGGGGTTGTAAGACAACTTTGAACGAAAATGTATCATTTTCCATTCTGATTGGTCTTCGGGTCAAGGGAAAAGGGGACCAAACTGACACTGCAACATCTTGTAACGCAACACATGAGGACAATACACTGGACATGCTAATTACTGGGCCAGTCGGGCAGACCGTTGACTGCAGCATTACACGATTCCCGCACGCGCCGTTTACTCGCTTGGTCGCCCGACTGCCGATAACTGTTAAACACTTCATGCAGCTGAAAGGTAGACGCCGCTACAATGTCTGGAAAGACACATCAGATCCAGAATACCACGGCCTGGTATGACGCACCGAAATTATCACTCGCATCCTTGAGCACCTGTCGCGCCGATCACCTTCAACACTTCTATATCTAAATCAAAGTGGTAATCCTCACCTGCTTCCAACCTTCGACCTGGCCGCCGTAGGCCGGATCGGGCCCCGAACCGAAGAGCCCCGGATCAGAGAGGCCGCCGTACTGCCGCACGACACCCTGTGCCTGCTGCTTGCGCGCGGACCACGCCTCCTTGAGTGCATCGCAGGCGCTAAAGAGCTGTTTCCAGCTGTACGTATCCCAGGCTTCGAGGCCCGACTTGTGGGTACGGATCAGGTCGCGCGGGTGAGAGACTCCTGTGGGGCCGGTACCGCTGGAGGAGGGTGCGACATGGGTTGACTGAAGTTGCATGTAGGGATCGAATTCGGCGAGGTAACCGGGCGTGGCGTTGGTCTGTTGGTAACTAGTGCTGGCGCTGGAATATGGGTGGCCGGTTGGAATGGGATATTGCTGTTGTTGTTGTGGGACACCGGCGGTAGATTGGAAGGCGGCGAGATTCAATTGTCTGTCGGGAGATGTGAATCTCGACCCGATCGAGGTGGAGTGCACGACGAACGCACCCTTGGTACTGAGGAGTGTATGAGGTCGAGGTGAACTGGCTCTGTGGGGATGTCGCCTGTAATGGTTGGGTCTGATACGGACCGCCAGGGCCATAGGGCTGTGGGTAAACTTGTGGGTTGTACTGTTGGTGATTTGGGTACCCTGGCTGAAAATTGGTTGCGGTGAGATCTGGGAAGCGGGCGTGTGCAGTGGTGTGGTCATCTATGAAGGGGTTGTTGGACAGTCCGGACGGTGGAACGGCTTGGCCATACGAGTTGGTGTACATGGTAGAGAAGGAAAAGGGTGGTACACTGGATTATGTAACTACGACCAAGCTTTCTTACTACTACTGTACTTCGGTCGAAAATACGAGACAAACCCCATCGTCGCCCGCACTCACAACCACAGATCCCTGCAGTCCGAGCGATGCATCATGAACAGGTCCACGGTGGCCCATGTGCTCTTTGATCAGCACCCCCGTTCGAGCGTCCCACGTCCTCAGTGTGTTGTCTGCAGACGCAGTAACGATCAGATGGCTCTTTGGCGCCGGGTGCGCCATCACACTTGTGATTGCGTCCTGTGAGCGTCGATCAGACGCGGCGCTGACAGAACAAGGTGGAACCGACCTTGTGTTCAAGTGTCGCTCGTAGACGCATCGTGCTGATGTCCCAGACACATGCTTTACCATCCGTGCCACCAGTCACAACAACTCCAGGGCCAACTGTTGTCCCAGACAGGTCAACAAACTGAATGGCCTCGATGCTCTCTCCCTCGGTGTGTCCTCCGAGGACACCTACAACTTCCCATTTACTCAGACTCACGACCCGAACGCTCCCCGAAGTCCCTCCCACGACAACCAGTGTAGAGGAAGGGTTGATTGCCAAAGAGGTAATGCCGTCCATATCGAAGCGAGAATCTTGTGGCATAAGCTTAGAAATAGGGGTTGGTGAACGAGGATCCCAGTAAATGAGCGTTCCGTCCGCGCTCGCCGTCACCACCCGTTTTCCTGAATCACACGATAAGACACTCGAACTTCGCGTATACGCGTGACCTGAACGTACCATCGGGAGTGAACTCGCCACACTGAACCGCGCTAGTGTGGCCTGCAAATACCTGCATCGTATTCCCCGAGGGCACTGCCTCAAGTGGTTAACTTTATGATACGATCTGACTTTGCGTTCTTACATTGCCATAACCATACGGTCGAGTCGTTTGATCCCGCTAAAAGGACGGTCCCCCTTGGGTGCCATCGCAGCCACTAGGTCTTTGTTAGTTGAACGCTCCACAAAGTTCAAGGGTACACACCATGACTTCATCTGGCCCCTGGAGTTCAGTGAGGAACTCCCAAATCCTGTAGTTGTCTCTTCCGACTCTTCTCCACACTCTAACCTTTCCATCCATTCCCCCTGTCGCGATCATTTCTCCGTCTGCGCTAAATGCAGTATTCGATACGCTGTCGGTGTGCCCCGTGAGCTTGACGATGACTTCGCCATCGGTAATATCCCATACGTATCCAAGATCGTCCTCGCCTCCAGATGCCGCAAGAGGCCCTGTAGGATGACACGAGACCGCGAATACGGAACCGCCGTGGTGGGGAAATCGTTGGAGGGAGTTGTTTTTGACCTCTTCCTCGTCGTCATCCATCGGACGATCGCCGTCGTCTAGGACTTCCGTGTAGACTTCGTCTTGGTCGATGAAGACCTCGGCATCCTCTTCATCGATGTAATCGTGGTGGTCTGTTTCGTCGGACATGGTGGTGTGCTTAGAAGTGACGCTGACTAAGCTATACGAGTCCTATTACTTCCACGTCAGACCCGTACCAACTCTTCCTCATTCCATCATGAGGCTCTCGCTTTCACTCCTTTTCGCCGGCTTGTTGGTCGGTGTTTTTGCCTCCAACGTGCTTGAACTTGGACCCGATAACTTTGACACTATCATAGGAAAGGGCAAGCCTGGTCTCGTGGAGTTGTGAGTCGCTTGACTCCCTCAACGTGAACGAGTACTCTAACATCACTCCACCTTTAGCTTCGCGCCGTGGTGGTGAGTCTGATCGTACTTCCACATGACCGACTTACCGTTGCATGTCTTGAAGTGGTCATTGCAAAGTAAGCAACCTCCTGGCTTGCTATCTGCAGCCGTATAATGTAAATTTCAGAGTCTTGCTCCAACATATGAACAACTCGCCGATGCATTCTCGCACGCAAAAGATAATGTCGTCATCGCCAAGGTAGACGCAGACGGTGAGGGTCGACCTCTTGGCCAAAAGTATGATGTTACCGGCTACCCTAGTGAGTAGTTTACACAGTACATTGCCGAACTATTCACTTCACGACTCATAGCTCTCAAGTGGTTCGATGCTCAAGGTAATGTCGAAAACTATGAAGGTGGACGCGACCTTGACGCGCTCGCTTCACTGTAAGCGAAAGCGTCTTCACGAACTGGGTAATACGGGTCATTGACGTGTGCGTAGCGTCACGACAAAGACCGGCATCAAGTCGAACATCAAACCCCCGCCACCGCCCGCAACTCTGGTTTTGGATGCTCACACGTTTGATGATGTCGCACTGGTGGGTCTGTGGGTCTTATCCACATCGTCGACTAACTAGGTGTCCTAAAATACGCAGGATGAAACAAAGGACGTTCTCGTCACATTTACTGCCCCTTGGTGTGGACACTGTAAGAGCCTAAAGCCGATCTACGAGGAGGGTAAGTCGATGCTTACTTCAAATAGGACTCTTGGGTGTCTCATCGTTTCCATTAGTTGCCAAGGATTTCAAACTCGAAGGCAGCGTGTGTCTTGCATCTGTTCTACATATTGATGTCATGGTCTGACGCTGCCATGCAGTGCATCGTGGCTAACATCGATGCGGACGCTGCCCTAAACAAGGAAATCGCGGGTCGATACGGCGTTGCGTCATATCCTACTATCAAGTTCTTCCCCCGTGGTGGTGGGGTGGAGGATTATGAAGGGGCACGCACTGAGACGGCGTTCGTCGCCTTCCTTAATGAGCGCTGCGGTACTCACCGAGCTGTGGGCGGTGGTCTTAACGATGATGTCAGTGATCCCCTTTCAATCCCTTTGTAAAACTCAGTTATTTGTAGGCCGGGCGTTTGGCGGAGCTTGACTCGATCGCACAAAAGTTCCTCGCGGCTGCTGAGGATGCTCGCGACGCGATTTATAAGGAGGCGAGGACACTGTCGGAGTCCCTTGGCGCCAGGTCGAATCACTATCTGCGTGTGATGGAAAAGATAGTCAACACCGGCGAGGCGTACGTCGAAAGAGAGACTCGACGGTGAGCCGAAGCTCCGGTGTCTTTCATGTGTGTGAGCACTTACTCTCTTTCACGCCGGTAGCCTCGCATCAATTTTAAGCAAGCGCACCATGGCGCCGAGCAAATTGGATGAGATCAAGATCAAAGCTAACATCCTCGGCGCGTTTGTTCCTGAAAAGTCTGAGGCCATTATTGGCCGGGAAACAGATGAACTATGATTATGTTTGCTTGCGCATCCTGCGTAGACACCCGTTGTTAATCTGTTCAGTCTGGACCCTACTAATAACATGGTCTTCCACAACCCCGAGTGTTAGATGCGGACAAGGCTGACACGAGGCAGATGGGTCGGACACGATGCAGGCACGCTCCGAAGTCGGCATATCATCTCACCCGGAACTTGGCCTCGTGCTAGATTATCGATGGTCAGGTTTCAAAGCGTGGGTGTCCTGGTGATCAAGGGGAGTCTTGAATTATTAAAGGGATAACCAACCAGAGTGGCACCCACCCACATCGACCACGAAACTTGCGGACATACAGCGTGGGGGGCGTAAATCAACTCGATCCACCTGACTTGACCACTCTTCAACCATGCTCGACTCTGACAACGACGAACCATTTATCCCCTCACCGCCCACTGAATTCGAGGATTCTTCTTCAGACACACAACAGACAGTCCCGCTCCCCATTAGGGGCAGGTCGAACATGCTTGATATCCCTCGACCGCTGCGCGCGGTGCGCTACTCGATGCACAAAAAACGCTGGGCACAGACGTCCAACTGTGCTAGAGGCATTAAAGAACCGCTTCCCTCGACAATCCGTCTTCTCACGTGGAACATTGACTTTGCGTCCAACAGCCCGAAAAGGCGGCTCGCTGCGGGGCTCGAGTTCGTCCGACAGGAGTTGAAATGCAAGACGGCGAATGAGCGCCCCGAGCCGTGTTGCATCCTGTTGCAGGAGGTTTCTATGCATGCGTTCCCGCTGATACTTGCAAACGAGTGGGTGCAACGAAGCTTCCTCGTCGTACCCTCGTCGACGGAAAAATGGCCGCATGGTGCGATGTACGGCAATGTCACGCTCGTGTCGCGAACGATCCCCGTCTGCGGAGCGTTTACCATCGACTTCAGCAATTCGAGCATGGGACGCAATGGGCTGTTTGTGGACGTCAAGTTGGCGGTGCCAGCGCCACGACACGCACCACGTTTGTCGGACGGAATCGTGCAGGTGCGGCTCGCCAACACGCACCTAGAGTCACTTCCACAAGGTGCGCGTGCGCGGCCGGAACAGCTGCGCATCATCGCGGAATCGCTGCAAGAGTATGATTTGCATGGGGGGGTGGTGGGCGGCGATATGAACGCAATCGGACCCTCGGACGTGGGAATCGCGGGGGAGGTAGGGCTGGTGGATGCATGGCCAGGGTCTGACGAAGACGAGGAGGGGTTTACGTGGGGATACCAGCCACAGTGTCAGTACCCGGCTGGTCGACTGGATAAGGTGTTGTGGTTCGCGCGGGGAGGGCTGGAGGTGGAGGAACCAGTGCGGGTTGGTGTCGGGGCCAAGTACGGCCCGGGGACGGAGGAGTGGATCAGTGACCACCACGGGCTGGCGACCAACGTGCATGTAGTACGACAAGAGCCCTGATATTAAACGACAACGTCCTGTAGTTGTATTTCTACTAGAACGCTTCGTCATCACGTTTGCGGGCAAGATGGACGACGAGCAGGTGGTGCTCGTCGCTGTGTGATTATAACGAGGGAACGACGACGACGTATGTGACTATGACGTAAGTCAATTTTGGCGGAGACATAAATTCACGACGCGAACTAGGTTGTCAAATTGTTGTTCTCTTCCTCCTTGTCATGAAGTCCCTCCTTGCTTCCCTTGCTCTCTTCGCCGTCACCGCTCTCGCAAACTTTACAATCAACACGCCGTCAGTGCCCTCGCCTCCGTCTCACGTCTCACGTCTTTATTGTGTTTCATAACAGCGGCAGCGTCACCGAGTGTGAGCCGACCCTGCTGACTTGGGAGGACGGTACTGGTGAGCAATCCCTCGCGTCGCTACATCCCTCCAACTCTGATTCGCTTGGCCACAGGACCCTTCTTCCTGGTACGTGTGACAGCACGTGTCTCATCCCAGTTGCTCATTCCCACGTGTCGTTGTCGTCCCGCAGTCGTAGGCACTTGTCTCGCGTATTTCTCTAGCCCTTCACTCACTTTGAACGCGGAACAGCATCTTTCCCGGAAACGCCCCAAACGGTCAAGCTATCGAGAATCTCCCTGCAGTCAACACTTCCTCCCTCACCTGGATATGCAACATCCAATCGGGTACGCCTCTTTTCTCGGTTCGTTTCAAACTTCCCAACTAATTTCCCCTAGGCACATTCATCGATTTCACCCTCCGTGACAGTGCCGGAGGCATTGCACAGACCGCACCCCTTACTGTCAGCTCTGGAGGTATGGTATCCTTTTTCCTGACCCATCCTGCTTGTTGACATGAGTTGCAGTATCGTCTTCGTGCTTGAACACCACCTCCGGTATGTTGGAGCCTTGTCTTGCACGCTGATGCTGACGTGTATGCAGTTCTTCCCGGATCCACTACAACGTCATCCTCTTCGACCGAATCTACGTCTGGCACCACCACCTCTAGCATTTCGTGGGTCTATCACCAGTACTGAGTGACGTCATTTAATATTGTTGCTGCACAGCGCTAGTACTACATCGGGTACTACAATGGGTACCACGACGGGCACCACGACAGGCACCACGACAGGCACCACGACGGGCACTACAACGAGTACTACAACGGGCACCTCAGCCGCTTCTTCGCCCTCGAGCACTGTAAATAGCGGCGCGTCTACCAATATTGCACGGCTTAGTGTTGCCGGCATTGTCGGTGTCGCTGTTGCTGCCCTTTTCTTCTAATATCCCCAACTGACTCAGGTTGATACCTGTCCCTGATTTTGTAAATCAGATTTTCTTTCTTGCTTCATCGTATTTCATGTGGCTTGTTGCGAAAGCTGGTGGAAGAGGTCTTCTCTGTACACGGTGTTCCGTGTTAGAATAGTACCCGAATTCCCTCAGACGATTTTTCACTGACTTTGGGTTCTAGGAAATGCTGTTATGTAGGGTGCAATGATTTCTTATGAATGCCCTGATTGTCTGTTTGATCTGAATGGTGGCAATTTATCAAATAATTAAGAGCCTGTTTGGTATGCTTGAAGTTTTGGCTATGTAGCCTGTTAGTTTGCTTAGGTAGCTCAGCTAGGATCATGGCTTTGGACTCTGCAGCTCAGAAAATGCCATACCAGCACTCAAAAAGGATATTGTATAGTACTTTTCATAAGTGGCCAGTCAGAGTCTCAAATATATATGTAGATTCCCCAAGATGCCCTTGATGGGGAAGGTGAACATTGGGCTGCATGACTATATTTCCTTGCAATGGCATTTTCTGAGCTTGCAGAGTCCAAAGCCATGATCCTAGCTGAGCTACCTAGCCAAAACTTCAAGCATACTGAACAGGCTCTAACTGAATGCCATCTACTGAGGTGATACATACAGTAGCTCTTGACTTGGGATTCTTTGACAGACACATCTAAAACCTGAGTCAGACCTAATTGAATGTTGTGTGTCTTCCAATGAGTTTGCCCATGCCTGAGTCAATTTCTGCAGACAACATAGGGCATTTCTACTTGAAAGGTTTACATGGTAAAGACAAATAGATCAGCAGACCTTTAAAAATCATTCTCAATGCTGAGAGGCACTAAGTATATGTTACAATATGCTTGCTATCTTCCCAACCTTTCCTCATCTCTTGTGTGATTGCCTTACTTCCTCTCCTTCATATGGACTATGAGCATTCACTCCTTTTTCTTCCTATAGATGGAGTTCACCTCTTGCAGATCCTTTAAGGGGCTATTTTGCTTATTCCTTTTCTCCTCATTGCACTTGCATCACCCTCTATAGCCTGTCCATAGCCTGGTCACCACATCACTATGATATCTGACAGGCCCCCCCTCTTTGATCCATCATTATCTTTTGATCTTCTTCTGATGGTGACCATTTCCCTTGGTATCGCCTTATTTATGACTCATGTCTGTTGGTACTGCAGAACATTGCCTCCCACAGTATCCCTCCCTATTTATTTGCACTTGTATTATTCTTGTACCTCAGACTTGAACTTTTGCAATCTATGTACACTACCATTAGTACAAAATAGTCAAACATTGCAGCAGTTTTGGGAGTCACTGTAGGTTACAAGAGTTCAAGTCTAAGGTATAGGAGACACGGAGCAAGTATAAATATGAGGAGTATTGTGGAAGGTGCAGTTTCACAGTAGCAATGAGTCATAAATAAAGCAAAGTCAAAGGAAACAATCACCATCATGAAGAGGAAAGGGATGGTGATGGATCAATGATGGGAACAGCCTGTCAGGTATCATAAGTACACAAGGACCAGGCTGTGGAAGGTGATGCCAAAGTGATGAGGAGGAAGCGAAAGAGAAATTATACTATGTGAAAAACAGAGACACCATCAACTGGCAGAAGGAGCAAATGCTCATAGTCTATGCAAAAAAGAGGAAGTAAACATATGGCCCAGGAAATGAGAAAGAGTTGCAGAGACAGTGAACATATCATAACAGTCTTTCATCCTGCTGGCCATCTGACAAGACAAGCTGTTCAGCTTGTAAAAACTAGCTGCTGCCAAGTCACCAAAGTTTGAAGATGAATGTTGGTACTATGATAAAAATTGAAGGGGATGAGACTATGCCAAATTGCAGTGAATTGCAGCTAACACTGGCTACATGATCCAGGACATTGCTGAGCAATAATCCATAGGTTGAAGTGGTGCTGCCCTATAATGCAGGTGCTCTCTGCTCCAGATTACTTGTCACTAGACTGGGACAGGTCAGGAGACTAGTAAGCCTGGTGAATCTAAAGCTATGTACTACTTTGTGGCACAGCTGTATCTCTAACCCACACCTCGACTGTATTGGGCAAGCAATAAAAGTCTCCCCACCCTTTGCTATCTACCACCACAAGGCATGAGGTGTTGAAGCAACCACGGTACACGGCACCTCTGCCATCCTTCAATGCAAGATCAGTCATCGGTTGAGGCCGTACAACAAGAATGGAAACGTACAGGGCCCACGTTCATTCGGACTATCGGTGAAGTCGTTCTGTCACACTCCCATCTTGGTCAGTGTTATCAGTGATCATCTTCGCAGAGTGCGATCAGAACGCACCCCAAATGAGGTGGTTCATTGCTCATTACCACAACGCATCCTGGATGTTCAGAGTCGCCCATCCGAACAAATCCGATACAGTTCCGATGTAGAAAGTAGTCTTCTGATGGCCCATATGCGAACAATTTCCGGACCGTGAGCAATTGTCTAATCTTGGTAGACGTCGCCTTGTCGCAACAGTCTGCGTTAGGGTAAAGGTCCCCGTAAAAGACGCAGCTAAACAAAGAAAGTCCACGTAAAAGATGTCTGATGGTTGCCCATCGATACGTGCTTACGGAAATCCATCGCAACGTAGCAAGATGAGGGCGTATGCCTGAGCCTTAAAGTTTGTGCCTACCTAAAAAACGCATCGATTAGGCAATTGGAAGGAGCACTCGGAAACGAACCCAGCTCTCTAAGGACTGGCCAATTTGCTGAGTCATTCGTTTAGTGGATGCGCGGAATGATACAAACGCATGAGACAGCTCACAGTGCTACCGCCCGATTTGTGTTGGTGTAACCATGAACGTCAGGAGACCAATTGCTTACTCATGGTTGTCCACAAACGTAACTGTATCCCCTGGCCTAATCGCGACAAGAGAACCGTCCAGGATACGTCTAAGGTCATAGGACGGGCCTGACTTGCTGGCTTGGTGAAAGTTCTCGTGAAGTGGTACATCGAAGAACGCTGTCTGACGTAGCGTATAAACCATTGTGGGGTAAGGCTGACGAATGCCGCACCTGTCCTTGAAACACCCGGATGTTACGCAGTATCTTCTGCACGCTACCTTCCGTTATCGAAATTGGCCACCCTCAGAGGAAAATTGATACCGACTTCGCGGTCCAATATTCTGACACGACAAAAAGCCCTTCCCTGTTTGGTGCGCCACGAGTCCTTTGGATCTAAAGTAAACCGGACCGATGAGAACTTGAGACCACCAGTTTTGCATTCGGCTCACAAATTCGAGGATGAAACGTCGATCGATATGCTTGATGGCGTCCAACCTAAACCCACTTCCGCCCGTTACCTAGGTGTGGGATCAAAATAGACGAGATAGTTGCCAATGGCAAGCACACACATCCAAAATCCATGAGCCCCAGGCGTGCAAGTCATCGCGCACCACAGGATGACGGTGGTCGATCTAAATAATGTCCACAGAAACCGTCATTAGATGGCTGCTCGTCGGATCACATTCTACATACATCGATCCCGAGAAGATAATCATAGTTCCCTAGTTCAGTGTCCACCCGGGTCGACCAACCTTTATGGCGTTTACTCGATATGCGATAGACTCCAGTGGTTTGAGTTAGGTCATCCCAATCAAGTCCTGATAGGGCTGAAGGAGTCGAACCGAGACTTGCATTGTGGAACTTACCCGTAAAGTGCTCATGTGTCCACTTCATTGTACTATACTACCATGGATGTTAGCATGTTTTGGGTTGATACATTTATCATGCTCACCTTGCCTTGTCGCCCAGGGAAGTCGAACGCTGTCCAGCCCTAGTCTTCGACTTGAAACGAAACACTTGCAGAGAAGACTATCCGCATACCTTAACTTTGCGCTCCCGTTCCAGGACACGAAGCCGGTTCTCGGGATCGACGCGTATTGCGGAAAACGTTTCTGCCCTATCAGCACCAAGTTTATGCTGGTGTGTAGGGTAAGCGCCAGCTCAAAGAAAAGGCATGGTAAGATCACGTTGAGCACAGCATCTATGATGACGCCGATATTGTTTTGACGTGCTACAGAGCAGGCTTCGATGAGCTCCTCCCTGGTGCCCCATCTGG
>JBBPJX010000506.1:0-14699 GCA_038088955.1 Neotropicomus parvogracilis | reverse complement strand
GCGGCGACCTGCTCCGCAACCGAAAAAGGGTCGCGTTCAGACGATCGAATGGGACGAATCGCTCGAACAGATGAACCGCGAGAAAGCCGCGGCGGAGGCGAATCGAGGTTCGTTGTTGGCCCGTTACCGCGCAGGAAGGACGAGCCAATGACGGTTTTGCGTCTGCCTCGTTTCTGGTCCGATACATAGATTTGAAAGAAAGATTTAGAGCAAAGACGAGCACGCTCAGAACAAAGCCGATGGCTCCCAAGGAACGGAAGAAAGGTCCGTGTTTCGTGCGTTTCTGCAGGCTTGTGCTAAGGTTCTGAAGAAAATGATGTCATCGAGGCCCCCCGTTTGCCTACGGAGGGTACCGTGAGGAAGGACCCGAAGAGCGAGATGCAAGATTTCCTGGATGACCTACTGGGATAGTACTTTCAAATCCTTGTCGTCTGACCGAGGAACATGATAGTAGGGCTTTCAGCCTACTAATGCGTACATGCTATGGACATACTATCCTCACCATAGCGCTCACGTAAGTATCATCTCCAATCCCAGTCAAGATATCGAGTAGAAATACATGGCATCATCGCAGAAGTTACCTGCGAGTAAAAAAGTTTGTGCAACGAATGAAAGGTGCGTAAGCAGGGCGTTCGTATGAATGCTATGGTGCGGTTACCAAAAAAGTTGATGAATGAGTGGAAGACTCATAAAGGTGAGAAATACATCGAGGGAAAGCTTGGTAGTCGTAAACGTTCGTCAAGACGTGAACACCATTGTGTGCGGTCTTGCACACAGCTCCAGGGCATCAAATGGCAGTAGCATAATAGGTTTGAACGGTGATGCAAATACTGTCCAACGATCGTGATTCTTGCAGCGCACTGCGAGGAGCCGGATAGACACTAGGCTGGCCGAAAGGGCGATGATACGCCGGGACAGTGCAACCCGAGTCTGCGGAGTGGGAGGTGGAGGCAGCTGAACTCGTTGCGGCTACCCCGCTTTCATCGGTGTGGTCTGCAGTGGATGTGGCCGTCGGAGATGGCTGCTGGTCTTGCGGAGAATAACTAGCAAGGGACGGGGAAGAACAACCAGCTACCTTTTCAACGTCAACACCAAAAGATTCGGTCGTGCAAGGCGCGAGTGTGTCCGCATGTTTGGCATGTCGGGAGGTGGCAGGAACATATACGGGCAAAGATCCGACGGGAATATTCTTGTTGAGATTCGACTTCCACCTGAAGAAGGGACAGTCCAGGAACGTGAATGTATGATGCATAGACGACAAACCTTGGCGGCATGTCGGCGGACGCTTCAGATGGAGGTCTGTATCCAAAGAGCTTGGCGACACGCAAGAAGGTGGCGCGATAATTTTTGCGAGCCTCGATCCCAAAGCCAAACAACAAAAAGAACAGAAGCCCAGAGGCGGGAAACAACCAACGAGTCAGCTCCACAGAGATTCGGAAGTTGGGATCGCTCATCCATACGACCGCAGGAACTTGACCGACATACGAAAAGTCATAGTGCGTGACATCCCATGATACCCAAGGTTGAATCGGAACACCTTTGTTCGCGATGTAGATGCTGTATACGCTAATAGGAATTGTGCATAGCATCTCTGAAAGAGCTAGCATCATCAAACGGACGTATCGACTCATGCTCAACGAGTTGTAGGTTGAAAGGAGTTTGCTGAACTCCAATCGTCGTTGGTAAAAGGCACACAGCGTGAAAGCTAAGAAACGTTGAGTACGCTACGACGTGTCACCCATCGCGGACTCACCTGAGAGTACAAACGAGACGCAACCTAGGAGAGTGGGCCACATGAAGACAAGGAAGTAAGCCAAGAGCGTATCGTAGATGGAAGGGTAGCATCCGACAGCTTCCAAGATGTCAAAGCGATGGCCTATTTGTACGATCAGGAGGGGTCACTATCTTTCTCATTTACACGTACCCTGAACGACGTAATCTACACATGGTAGATTAGCAATCAAGTATTTTGGAGGTTGCGAAAGAACTCACGGAGGGCCATGACGAGAATTGGAATGCCGAAAGCGATACACGAGTCGAGAATGACAGCCCGACGTTTCTGCGCGAAAACCATTATTATCTGCAATAACGAATTATGATGACGAGCAGTACATCCTCACGAGTCTTGACCGTCGTCTTGATGGCAGAAATAACAAACAACCGTCTGCTGATGCAAAGCCCGGCGGCGGGAATGCCCACGCCAGCACCGAGGAGAATCTTGGAGGCTGAGAGGACATGAGAAATGCCCGAGTGAACGAGAGAGTAGACACACAGATGTCACACCAGATGGGTGCCAGGTTCAAAGTGTTGTTCCTCCAAACGATAGAGTTGATGAACTCCAAGAGGCAAGCAACCGCCACCCAGATGATGTAGGCACAAGTGCCAACGTTCCATGCCTGGACATGTAGCGGAAGAGGGATGAGGACGAGGAAGAAGGTACAGAAAGCAAACACGGTGAAGAGAGGATATGTAGGGTCGACGTTCGCGTCCATGGTGGATGATGAAGAAAGAGAAGAAGAGACCTCACGAAAACTTGGCGGGGTTCGGCCATTGCTTTGAATCTGCGCAAACAAAGGACGGGGAATTGCGAACCGAACCTTTGTCCGTAGCGTAATGCCATTAGTGGCACGTAACTTGCACGGCCACAGGACGGGCCCGATGATCACAATGCAAGTGGATCATCTACATCGAGAAATTTCTGTGTGGCATGTCAAGTATTAAGCAACAGTTGAGAATTATCTGGGGACCATTTCCGCTCCTAGAAATTACTGCTTGATCTTGTGCTTCGGCATCGACCAGTCTAGGATAACATACATGTTTGTCTGTTGATGAGAGTCACCTTGTACTCTCTTTGTCTTTAGCACCGACGTCTAATTCTGTAACAAACTTACGCGCCGACTACCGCGGGCTCGGACTCTTTCAATGGTGCGGAGCCAAAATTTGGTGTTGATTGCTCTCCAGGCAATGTTTCTTGGCTCCGAGCCCACTCGGCACCCGGCGGTGGTGGCGAGAGTATTTATTTCTGGTCCTCGCTTCCGTACACTTTTGTTCTTGCTATCGCCCACTGCTCTGCGATTCCAAGATTTATTTATTTCTGGCATGAACAGGCATCCAGTCAGACCAAGTGACAAGGGATTCGAGAGTAAGCGCCTACTGGTACTGTATAACGCCGCCGGGAATCGCAAAGCGGCAGCAGTTTCTAAATTGAGTTTACGTACGCTCGAACGGCGATCACTTCCTCACGCTACAGTGACCAAGGGTCGAGTCATCAACCACGTCAACGAGCGAGCTGGCTGGCAAGGAGAGAAAAAGGCCGTTGTCCGAGCTTAACTTCAAACCGCAGTGACACCTCGTAGCTCGTGGCAGTAGCTCCCACCGTAGGGATGATTGATGTCGGTGGCCGGAGCAGACTCGTTTCAGGTTTGCGCCGTCTCAAGTCATCTCGACATGCCTTCCTCGTCTAGCTTTTCCCCTCGTCTCTCTCAAGCCACACTCCAACACCATGTCTTCCGAACTGCAATCCACTGTGGTACTCCTGCGGTTTTATAACAGTGTATCGCGTAGGGACACTCATCTGCCAGAGTGACCGGGTCTCATCAAATCCTAGTTGTGATCGTTACGGCTGTCACATATGATTACAGTGAGCGGTTCTAATCGACCGTCACCTTTTATCCACTCGGACCCAAGTCTGCCCTTCAGTCATTACCCTACCGAAAGAGGTTTGATATTTTGCATCCTCCCCAAGAGGTCTGTTTTGACGATCCTCACAGATACGCTACATCTGGGTCGGCGAGCCTCGGTGTATGTACGCGGTTCAGACGCTGATCGCATCTTGATAGAATCGGCCATGGACTCTCGTGTCTTACATGTTTATCGTTGTGCGTATTCAGCTTCTCAAATGCATGACGGCTCTAATCCCTTGTCAAGGTTCGTTACGTAGGCCTCGCTCTTGCTCTGTAAGCCGTTTCCAATAGACGAGGACTGAATTCAATGCTGTACACAGCATTTACGGATTATGTATGTACAATGCGAGATTACTGGTATGGCTTTTACTTACAACTTTGAAAGATGGAAGTACTTTCGTACCTGGCCCCACCCAGGTAAGCAATCTCAGCATGTTTTAGTACGTTCCTCGCCTGACAATAACACTCTATCAAACAGACGTAGGTTTATGTTCATATTTATCTCTCCTGCGTCTCGCTACATGCACAGCCATTGACATGAACAGATAGGTGTAAGGAGTGCCCTCATATATGCGATACACGATCTAAAAATTAAACCATGAATCAAAGGTACTGCGCTCCTCATCGCTTACAACTGGGGATTCATCGTATTCCTCGTTGCCGCCGATAGTAAGTCGTAACGTACTCTGTGTATCATATAAATGACAAACCATGTTTGTGTTGACCAGTCGTGATGATCTTGCGTGTATACGCAATGTATAACCAATCCAGGATGGTCCTGGGTGTGCTCTCTGTGTTCTGTGCAGCTACTATCATCCTTTATGCTGTTTCAACTTCATACTACAACAACCCTCAGACCCACTTGGCCAGTACGCATTGCCCAATGTCACGAAGGCATTGTATTCATTTCCCCCACAGTGACCAATCCTCATATGCTCAGTATGTCGTTCTGCTACGAGACATATACTGCCACTACCTCGGATAAGTTGGCAAGATATAAACTTATCCCTCGACTCACCCTTGCTGGCCTCATGTTCATCCTTGTCGTCTCCCGATTGTGTATGGAAGCATTTCAAATGTACAAGGCGACCAAGCAATGGAGAGTCAACCAATACCTTAACCTACTCGTCCAGGAGGGGGTGCTTTACTTTCTCGTGTACGTTCCCTCACCTTCCAACTACTTCTTCCCGCTGTTGTCCCCGCCCAAATGCAAATCACAAACTGACCTTTTCGACTTCACGACAGGCATGTGATGAACATTACCCACTTTGGGGATGGATTGGCTGGGGGTTTGTTAATGACGCTCATCCTCATCTTTTTGTACACCCTCTCCCCTCGGTTCGTCATGAACGTGCGGGAGTTGCATTTGCGCAGGCTCAATCATGGCAGTGGATGGAATGAAGGGATCGATACTGGATTCGGTGTATGGGATAGCAGATCCTCCCAAGTCCTTACCACGTCCTCAGTCGAATTTGCGGGAGACATAGAGTTACAGGGTATGGGTGACTCTAGACATTGAATATTGACAAGTCGTACGCTCGCTTGCTGGTCATGCATGTATCTATGTCGCATATTCCTGACACTTGGAGTGGAGGACACGGTCATTGTGGAACCACCCGTGTGGAGGGGGGACACTCAGAAGCAGACGAGACTGGTGTGATAAACGTGCGACGTTCAGATGGGGGGAAAGAAGTAGAGACTATATATACGGGCTGAATGGAATGTGATCGGTGAGGTGGATGGTATGCTGGAGTGGTACGTTACACATTGTCCTCGTGAATATTGAAGGAGACCAAAGTCCATTTGATGCGCACAACGGTCGGGAGGCAGAGACTGTCAAGCAAAAAAGGCTCCCTTTGCCAAGATCAATGATTCACTGTGGCTCAAAGAAAAATGAATCATGATGTATAGTTTTGGGGTGGAGCAAGTCGAAGAACGCAGGCGATCACTACTCCACTAACATGCGTGTTTCAAGGGGTACAACTCCTTGAAGCAGGACGTCGCGACGTCGCGACGGGCGCGGCAAGCCACTGCGAGAAAGGGGTGACCAAGGTGGGTGAACATGTCCAAGGGGATGATCAATGAGTCGGCATCATGCAGACGTCCTCATGTAAACGTCCAATGAGCGACATGGAAACATACCAAAGCAATGCTCGTTGGCTTTCCGCTATCGCGGGCTAAGAAATCAGAAAAAATTAGCAAACGAGGGGACGTCATTACAGAAGTACCAAAAAGACCTAGTTACAACCACCAAAATCCTACATTTCCTATTCGGGCGCAGATACATCCGAGGTCCGCTCCGAGACCACCAAGTTTGCCGACCGACGTGAGGTCCACCGAGTCTTGAAAACATCTGTGACGACGGGGCGGAGAAGACAACGTTGAGACGGTTACTGTCATCGCCTCGAATCTCGACAGCTATTGCAAAACGCTCGAATTAAACACATGCGGTACTCTTCAAACTCCGATTAGAAAATACGGCACCCTGATTATCTGCGCGGCCACCGCCCCCATCCAACGCTGTCCAACGGAAATATGAACGGCTCAGTCGTGCGGCGAAGACGCCGTAGCGAGCTCAAGTCACCTTCTATCAGCGACACCGAATACTTCAGCGACAGTCCAGCTCACACGGGAGACAGCCACTCTTCGCCTTCAGAGCATTACGCTTCCGAGGTCGACTCCGCAGGAGAAGAGTCGGATAGTCCCGCTGCATCTGGGTCGACGCTCCGGCCATCACCAGCCCAGTTTTCGGAAGAACTAAAAGTGCCAGCCGAAGCAGATTCCATTAATGAGCGTGCTTGGTACGAATTCGATCTCTCGGTCGTCCTCGCTTTGCTATCTCCCGTCGCAAACTGGTTGACCGGGAGTGATCATGTCAAAAACATCTTCCTCATTCTCCTCCTTGTGTTCTACCTCCACCAAATCATCGAAGGTGGGTCTCCTGTGGTCTTCGTCCCCTGTCCTTTGTGGAAACGATGATATCTCAGTTCCTTGGAGCCTTTACCTGGCCTCAAGACCACGCCGTGCGCTTCGTGCTCCACCAAAAGGATGTTCTTCCATCGCGGACAAGTATCATCATGCCGCTTCGTCCGAATTGCACGCTCTGGAAATCTTTTATCTCACCTTGTCTGTTGTGTCGCCCTTCCTCGGTGCGACGCTCCTCCGCACGGTCGTGGTCTCCTTCGCAGCACCTTCGACTGTCTCTTGGTTCAGTTTATCCCTTTTTGTGCTGGCGACCGGAATGCGTCCATGGAAGCATGCCGTCGAACGTCTTCGACAACGAACCACCGATCTCCATACCATCATTCACTACCCTTCATCAGATGCCCAGAAAATGGAGGCTTTGATAGATAGGGTCGCACAATTGGAAGCAGAGCTCAAGTCTTTGCGGAAACAATCCAAGTCCTTCAACTCGGAAATGTACGACCACGTGGAGGACGCAATAGGGATGATGGAGATAGCTGCGCGCAGGCAAGACAAGAGGACAGAGGTCTCAAAGGCTTTTGTAGAGGGAAGGCTGACGAAACTGGAACAAAACGTGGAAACCCTTTTGGAACGAATGGAGATTCGTGCCGACAGGCCCGCTCTCTATAGAGTCATGGACCAAGTTTCCATGTTTATTTCGGCATCGATCGAACATCTCTACCTGATCCTTCCCGCCTGGATTGTGGTGCGATGCCGCGGCAATGTTCCCCGGTCCCCACGGTCATCGCCAAAGGTGGGACGTTCTCGCACCTCGACAAAACTCGAAACTATACCCGAGGTCGCCACATTCCAGCCCAAGTGTTCCGTTCAATCTCCTCGTTACTTCCCAATCTCAATCCCAGGTGTTGGCCTCGCTTTACGTATTGGCGACCTTACGACGCTACCACTCCGCCGCATAGTCGCCTATTTTCTTACAGGACGAATATACACTCCTCGTACAAATGCATCATAGTCCTAGTTTCCTGGCTACATCACTTTTCCGATCAAGTATCCGCAACATGCACGCTCTCGGACCTCCAAATGCACCTTTTTACTGTATCTTTGCAGGGCTGTTATCATGCATCAGTATCCTTTTCTCAGGACTCCCGGAGAATTCAATAAGAGAGTTTGTACCTACCAAAACAGGTGATTACTTTCATACCTGCTATTCTTGGACTTACTCCTGTGTCGAGGCCACTGGGAACGATGACTTCTACTCTTTATATTTTCTGGGGAAGTCGGTTTGTCCCGCCGAATGGGGGTGAAGGGTAATCGATGTCAACCTGATATTTGGGACACAGCGGTGAACACTAGAACCTCACTGGGGAATAGGATTTAATCCCCAAGCGCGAGGAGAGCACCACTTTTCGATATCCCCCTTCATTCTTTCCCGGTCAGTGTTGTATTGCCGCGATGTATTCTGAAATTCCGATCCTATCTTTCTTTTCTGCTGCGTTGTCTGTTGTGCCCTTGGCCTGGTATCTGCAAGCTCGCAACATCGCCGCTGTGGCGATCGGAACATGGCTTTTTGTGACGAATTTAATATACGCGGTCGATGCCTTGGTCTGGGTAGAGAATGCTGACGCCAAAGCTTTGGTGTGGTGTGACGTCTGTAAGTTGATGCATTCTTCACCTTGTGGTCCTTGTGCTGAATTCAGGATGATTCTCCCGCCAAAGCCACGAGCTTTATTACAGGTTCGCGAATTGCAATACCTGGAGCATGCTTCTCCATCTGTATCCATCTTGAGCGCCTGGCTTCCTTCTGTCAAACCTCCACGCCTCGAACAAAACGCCGACGTATTGTATTTGAGTGTTTAATGTGTTTTGGTTTACCTCTCGTGTATATCGCTTTGCGTACGTTTGCCCGAGCCTTTCAGTTGCATTCACTCAAAAAGGTTGGTAGATCTTGTCGTCCAACCTCGTCGATTTGATCTATTCTATGGATTTGGTTGTCGACCTGCTACTTATCCTACTATCACTGCCATCTTTCTGGTCATGATCCCCCCTCTTTTGCTGACAATTGCGACGATCGTCTGCATTGGTATGTCCTATCCTCTCTCTCTCACGTCTGAGCCTTGTGCTTATATGCTGCCGCAGGGATCGTTTGGCGTCACTTCCTTGTCTATGGCATCCAGTTTTCTAGAAAGCAGGGCTCGTTCTCTTCTCTGACGTGCAGCTTGTATCTCCGGCTCGTTGGGATGACGTTATTGGAAGCGGGATTCTCTGCTGCCTTGACCAGCGTTGTGATGTGGAATGTACTATCTCCAGGATTGGCTTCCGTGGGCAACATGTCGAGGGACTTGAGCGAGGTTCTCGTATGGGACCCTGAGGCGATCACCAACACCGTTCGGACCGCGCTCAAAATCGAATGGTCAGTGACTGTGATACAGTCGGTCGTGTACTTTGGGTTGTTTGCCTGCCGGATGGAAGTCGTACGTGAAGGATGGGAGCTGACCTGCTCGTTTCTGCGATGGTTGAGGATGCCGATTCCGTCTCTACTGCTCGGACGTGGTGCTTCAGAACGATCATTGACGAGGCAAGTGTGGTTGTCAGTGATCGAGGTGTGCCTTTGCTGACGTGTTGGCTAGTATCTCTGCACCAACTCTCCCAATGACGGAGGTCGACCTTTCGCTGGCAATCGAGTCCGCTAGCACGCTCACTCCCTACGACCAGTCGATGGACAAGTCTTTCCCTTTCATGCCTAGCCTGTCAGGACCCCCTTCTACCCTCGAGGACGGGCAGGGGGACATTGTGATGTCTGCCATCGATCCAGCTATGATCCCGCCCGAGTCACCGTCTCGCGCATCGGCCATTGCTTCGTCCCACAACTCCCTCGAGTCCAATTTCGACCCCACTCAGCTTCATCCTGAAGCGTGGCCCCGGACACCGACTTGGATCCCTGCTCGCTTTCCCCGTCGTTCTTTGGGCGTGGGGTGCGCACTCCAGGAGCTTGAAGAGGGTTGGGTGGACGTGGACCTGAATATGAACGTGCTCTTTCCGACAGCGAAGGTCGCTGTGCACGCAAAGTCGATTACCACTGACTATTTCGGTGTACACGCGGTGCGTGTGCCAACAGCGGTCGAGGGAACGCGATGATGAATCTAGTTTTGAACCCGCTTCGTTTCTGCTGTTTGTAGTGTATCAATAGCATTTTGGACCCTGTAGCATACGAATGTTACTTGAATGTTTTGATCGAGTCATTTCACTGGCAACGGTTCCACGGCAACACCCGAGTGATTCATCGTTGTCTCCAATGTCTCACGTCTAGGCTCATAAGACATGCAGGCTGCAGCGTGTTGGTTATCCTGAACCCCCATCATCGTCTGAATGACCATGCCCTCAAATCCACTTTGTGCGGTCGTGACGTGCCCTGGCTCCCACAGCGACTTCAAGTTAGGGCGTACCTTTGTCGTCCGGCGCGCTCCCACCCCCGACGTTCGGCAGCATAGTGACCCCTTATTCTATAACAATAAGCTCGCTGGCAGGATCCTTTTTCGTGGTAGTGCCAGGTATGACCCTGCTTAGAACAAGAAGGAGCCGCCCTCGCCTCGCAGTTCCCTCCTCCGCCTGGCAGCTCTCACTTTGCCAGTCCGCTTGGCCGTGGAGAAATAACCCCCTCCGCTAGGCTATTAGACCTTCCCGCCGCTCTACCGTCGATGTGAGAATTTGGACACCTGGTCATGGGACACGGTGACATGTGCTCCCTTTACGCCATTGGCAACTTTACCTTTTCAAGTCACAAACCAACGACCCAATTAGGGTGTCGGTTTGTATGGCGAAACTGGGACGTGACGACAACAGCGGGTGAATGACACCCGCTCTCGTTACACCCGAAACAAGGGGACACCCAAATTGGACTACAATGTATGAAGCCTCTTTATTAGACGCTCCCAACCTATGAACCGTTAACTGTCCTTCCCGCTCCCTCCCGTCCTCGTATCGTCATCTACAACTGTGTTGAGATGTATCCCGACGCACCGAATTGGCTGTATTCCACATTCGCTTTTATCGGCTTTGTGATGTGCATGATCCCCCTTCCATGGCATCTCGAGGGTAATTATATTGTCCTGAAACCTCATCTGCATTCTAACGTGTCGCCCAGCGTACAACACGGGTACTTGCTTGTTCATGATTTGGACAGGCCTGGGATGCTTGAACCAGTTCATCAATGCCGTCGTTTGGAATTCGGACGTTGTCAACAGAGCTCCAGTCTGGTGTGATATCTGTAGGTGTTCCTCAGGACCTTACTTTCTGTGTATTGCTCACCAGAGCCGTCCAGCCTCGCGCTTCATGCTTGCATACTCTGTGGGCATCCCCGCCTCATCCCTTTGCATAAACCGTCGCTTGTACCATATCGCCTCCGTCCAAACCGTGACAAAGACGCGTGCAGAGAAGCGACGTGATATCTTCATTGATCTGGCAATCGGCGTCGGCCTCCCCATTATCGTGATGATTCTCCGTGAGTGCTACTGAACGGACTAGATGACATATTCTCTGACCCGACGAAAGATCTCGTCGTCCAGGGCGGTCGTTTCATTATTTTGGAAGAGATCGGTTGTGCCCCAGCTACTTTAAACACTCCTCTTTCGTACGGCATCTACTTTTCATGGCCAATCCTCATCGGTTTGGTATCGGCGACCTATTGTGGTATGTGCGCTAAAGATGTTTCGTGGTGTCGCTCTGATTGCATTTTCCAGCCCTCACCATTCGTGAACTCGCCCTTCGAAGATCCCAGTTCAAGGAGTTCCTCGCAGCCAACAGGAACCTTAGCTCTAGCCGATATTTCCGTCTCATGGCTCTCGCTGGCATCGAATTTATCAGCACCATTCCTCTGTCAATATATTCCATCTGGGTCAACACAGTCGCATCGCCAGTGCAGCCTTATATCGGTTGGGACAATGTCCGTGCTTCGTGGAGTACCGTCGTTCAAATCCCTGCTGTTGAGTGGCGGGCGACTTACTTGACGACCATGGGCACTGAATTGACCCGTTGGCTCCTCGTCGTGTGCGCCTTCATTTTCTTTATTTTTTTCGGATTCGCGGACGAAGCGAGGAGGAATTACCGCCTTGCGTACGAGTCGGTTGCAAAGCGGGTTGGCCTCTCTACCGGATCCACCTCCGCCACCGGAACTTGCACTGCAAATGGGTACGTCAAACTGAATTCTGATCCTCTCACACCCGATCTTATGGAACTCGCTCCATCACAGCACCAACCCAGATATATCCTACAACAGCCGCTCTGCTGCTATGCCCGTATTTATCTCCCAACAGACGGAGAAGAAGCGCGATTCGCTTGCATCGTTTTCGTCACGCATCTCGTTGCCAGATTACGGTGGTGCATTGGGGGACGTAAAGCATGATCCATTCTCGCCCACGGCCACGTCGTCAGGATCGATGTCGAAGGAGTCGCTCCCGAGGTCGCCCGTGGATATCGACAGCATTCCCTTGCCCACCATCCCCCGGGCTACGCGCGATACGAACACGCCACCTGGATATACCTCCGACACCGCTCACGCAGTCTAAAAGTGACTCTCCGCTCTTCAGATTCCCAAACCTCCGAACAATTGTATCGCTATTTCTATGTATATTTTGCGTCTAGATATACCAAGTGTAGCATTGAATTGTAGTGTTTTTAAATGAACGGCGTTTAGTTTATCTCTCTGGCTTTCGAAGTTGATTGTGGGAGGCATGATATCAGGCACCATACTAGGCACCGTGACTTTGGTTAGTTTACCCCCAAGGGGACAGTCGTCAGGCGATGGCGCAGCCTGCATAATAGCGCAATCCATTCTTCGTTCGAGTTTCCATCCCCTCTAATCTCCTCAGCCGACATACTTGGTTCTTTCATTCGCCTTCACAATCTACTAACGCAACTTCTCGCACATTCATTTCTTCCACCGTTCCTTGGGTTACCTGCGGTGCACTCGATCCACTAACGGTTCGACGTTTGTGTGCAGAAAACGGACGTGTTCAGTGCTACTCCTCGCCCGGCTGGCTAGAGATCAACCCCTGTATGCCCGAATCCCGAGTGGCTCGACTGATTAAGGCGCCCGACGCCACGATTCTTTTGTCAAAGAGCGGCGAGGTCTCGGTGCGGCGCGGAAACCATCGCACCGGGCAAACGCGGTTGGTGTTTTGATATTTCGTTCGTTCTGCCACGATGTCACCTTTTCACAAGACAGGCCTACCTCTGAGGTTTTCGATGCAACGCGTCGACGTAGCCATGGCCCGTGATGCATGTTTCGGGTTACATGGCAGAGGTAATCACAAGATGATTGGCTCTGAAGATTCGATGCGAATATCGCGCGTCTGACAGGTCCCTCCGACGGGCATCACGCTCGAAATACTCAAACGTTGGACCTTCTGGTCTGGCAGAGCGTGAACCTTGTTCGGCAACGTGCTTGACGAGCGCGATAACCCTGCTCGCTGGCTTAGTTGATGAACCGTCTTAGGCTGTACGAAAATTACGAAGCACTCTGGCGGTGGAATGAATCACTCATAGAACGTTCGCCTCGAAAGGCGGCGTCGTATCTTCTCAAATTGTGTCTGTCGAATGCACTCCCAATTGTAGCAAGTAAGTACGAGATCCAACTGATAGGGCACTCTTCCCCCTCAGCCGTCTCCAGATTATCCACCATCATCGTTCCGCCAAACCGCCAGTACTGATGTAGCTCGCCGACATGGATACGAATGGCTCGATCGTTGCGTAGCCCTCGTCTGCAAAGAAGGGCATGAGTAGAGCAAATGTTGAGATGAAAAGTAGAATGCCAGTGCACGACAGTGAGAAAATATTGAATCATCGAGAAGCACCCAGGGTGTCTTCAAGAGCATGATACAGTTGGTGTTCGGATTTCAGACTTGGGGAGGGTTTCATGCACTCTGACAACATAAGGGTCAAGGAAACCGATAAATCTTTTCTTCAGAGGTATACAGTGGCCCAAGAATTTACACGCTATGCCTGGCCTACAGTCATGTCTGGGGCATCAAAAAGTGGCTCCCAAGTTCTCGACGTGTTGACACAGCCCCAGACTGCGATTAAAGGTCGGCGAGTATTCAGACGCTGCTTTGACACCAATAGCGCACCTTTTTGGCACCTGGATGAATAGCGAAGAGGCGCATTCATTCTTCTTTTGCGCAATTCCTCCCGCGGTGGTAGGTAGACAATGTACCCGTTTCCCTCCACGGTCCGGTGAGCATGTCCTCTGTCAGTGTTCTTGTTGTGGTGTGATCCGCGTCTTCTAATTGCTTCGTCATCCCTAGTGGGTACCGACATAGTAGATGTCCTATGTACGTTTCGGGTCCTTCTCTAAAGAGGCCCATAGTAGATTAATATACGTCTCGAAGGACGCCAGTCCTCGAAGCGTCAATTGCGTACTTTTCAATACACGCCAGGAACCAGGCGGCAAGGCACCCTCCTGGCCCACGCCCGCCATTCCTCCCCAAAGTTCTTCTCCAGCATCGCGTCCTCCTTGTCCATCCGTTTGTTCACCCCGACGGCCAAAAAAGTCAGCCCGGCCGCCCACACGCACACCAACGCGGCCGTCACCACCGCCGCGCCGCTCTCTCCGCCAGATCCGGACCCATATCCCGGACCGGGCCACGATAAGAACGTCCCCACGCTCACGAGGACGGCCGCGAACGGCCCCTGTGGATCGAGCGTGCACAGGAGCCAACCGACCGCGACCGCCAGCAAGCCCGTGTAGCTTGGGTGCCGGACGACGCCGTACACGCCGTGCGTGACGAGCGCGTGCTCGGGGAGGATGGCGAGTTCAAATGTGAAGCGCGAGCCGAGGGCGCGGTAGCAGTGTGCGCGGAGGACGGCGCCTGCGAGGGAGAGGACGGTTCCGGCGAGGAAGGCGGGGGTGAGCGCAGCGATCGAGGCGAGTGTGGCGGGGTCAGTGGCAAGCGAGGCGGGAAGCAGGGCGTGCAGGAGCGGTCGGGCGAGCGCTGGCGGACAGTGTTTGCTGAGCGCGAAGAGGAGCGCGCCTTCGAGGAGCGCCCTGGTCCATATTACCACCTGCGTGCGATCGCGTGGATGAACTTAGGGACAGCG
>JBBPJX010000505.1:0-14704 GCA_038088955.1 Neotropicomus parvogracilis | reverse complement strand
GGTGAGAACCGTCGTGACACCTCCACCCGCGTTGAGTGCCTTGCAACCACGCGACGTAGATGCGACCAGAGTACCCTCCGCGGTGGCCATTGGAATGTGTACTTGTTCCCCATCAATAGTGAGAGGCCCTGCGATGCCGAGTGGAAGGGGTATATAGCCGACAACGTTCTCGCAGCATGCGCCGACTACGCGAGAATAGTCGTAGTTTGTCATAGGCACGTCCGAATGCTCCAAAGTTTTCGTTGGAGTTGCCCGAGCTAATGAGATCGATATCAATAGATGCAGAGACAAGCACGTGGATTACTCACAAATCAATGCCCTCCGAATCGATACAGCCCGCTCGAGATCACCCAGAACCTTCTCCAATGCATAAGCAGCAATCTTTCCGTTCTGTGCGAGGAGAACGATTTCTTCGTCGTTCAGGGTTGACAGCGATGCTTGGACTGGACGAGGACCATTCTCGAAGATATCGATGCACTCCTCCAGTGAACGCACAGGAAGGTCAATGCGTGGTTCTTTCGTGACGATGGCAGTGGAGATTGCAGTGGATTGAGCCCGAAGCTTCATGTCCAGTAAGAAGGGAGGGACACCATTGAGTTCCTTGCTAGCAGGGACAGGCACTGGCGCGATAAGAGGCTTGGATTCAAGGGAAGGCGAAGGAACAGATTCGGGGGTGTTGGTAGCTCCGGAGTCGCCAGGCCTGGACCTTGGAGGACCGACTGCAAAGGATGGCCGGCGGCGTAAAGCGGTAGTCTTTACTTGGGGTGTCTCGATCTTTTCATCCACATCTCTGTCCCTCTTGACACCACCGACCGACCTGAATCTGACACTTTGAGGCTGCAGTCCTCTGATGGCACCCTCAGCGATGCCTTTGAGGAGGTAACCGTTCAGGACGACACTAGCAGCAAGGACGAATACGATCCATTTCGAGATGACAGGGTCGCCGACCAAGTTGGTCCAGCCAGACATGAAATTGTCGATGATTTCGCTGGATCTGAAGAGTGCGCGGGGTCGTGCCGGGCCAGGAGGGAAGACGCTGATGTGTAGGGGAGGAGCGACTTTGACAAGTACGTCGACTGAAGAGGTCGTGGTGTTGTCTGAAGTATGGAATGCGGCCACGATATCGAGCACGCTGGCGATGGCAGGCGAAGTGATGTCGACTTTGCGGAGTTCGAGTTGATAGTCACCAATGGCACGAATCGAACCTTTGGATTCGACGGGGACGATAGGAGCTGGTGCCAAGGTGGTAGTGAAGTTGAGGATATGCAGAGTGAGGAAGGAAACGAGCTAAGACATGTTATAAGAGGCAGTATAGATCAGCAAGGCGATGGACATACCAAAAGAAGCTTGAGCCGTGCCACTGGATCATGTTCCTTGACATCAGTTGCGGGGCTGTTCTTATCCCTAAGCATAGAACCCTTGGTGCCAAGGAAGGCGTCCGAAAACTTGTGGCGAAGATTATGGCCGTCCACAGGTTGGGATGGTCGGGCAAGTGCGCTAATGGTGCCTTCCGCGGTAAGGTTGTTGGTGCTACGGGACCGGGTCAAGACGCGTGCCGACCTGATTCTACGAACCTGTGCATTCGAGTGAGCAACCAAGCCTGACCCGGATCCAGTGCAAGACCGGAACTAGATAGTAAACAAAGCGAAATAACTCACCTCGACCATAATTGTCAGAATTGCCGTGTAAAACGTGCCGAACACGAGGCCGTCTAGTACCAAAGAGAGCGCGGCCAGAGCGCAAAACTCCATCAGTCCACTAACTTTGCTTCTGGCACCCAGAAGAAGAGCAGCGATCTCCAGCGCGTAATCACGAAGGATGATGTTTCCAACCGACTCCATGGCCTCAGAGACAACTTCCCCAGCAGGCTTCATCTGACCTCTCCAGCGACCCTCCTTGACGGAAGTGGTGAGGTGGGGGTGGTTGAAAACGGCTTTCGCGAGGCGGAGTTGCTTATCGAAACCGACTGTGCAGACGAGGAACGGGAGTGCCTCTGTCAAGCTGATCGGATCAAGCGGAATCTCCAAGTAGTGTGATAACGGGAGGGCGAGCATGAAGGCGAGGACCGACGAAGAGACTATGGCGGTAGTGAGCCAGAAGTTGGATCCCAAGGCCCGCGATGCCAAGAACAAGCGAATGAACGACGCATGCATCAGAATATACCCAGCAAGGACGAGCAGGATATCAAGAGAATCCGCTTTCTGGAAGGGTGCTTGAGCACATGAATTGACCCGGAACTGGAGACAGACAAACCTTTGCGAGCTCCCAGAATCGACGGATGATTGCACCGGCAGCGTAAGCGATCCACTTGCCACTCTTCATTTCACCGATGGTCTCATCAGAGCGACTCTGGATGCGGTACTGGACGCCGAATGAATCTGCAGGGAAGAAGGCGTTGGCCTTGAGAGCGTCGGCGAATTCCTCGTGGGCATCTGGGACGAATGCCAAGGTGACGGTCTGTGAACCCGAGGCTTGGTTCGAAATCTCGGTGAAGCAACTCTTGCCGGTTTCACCAAAGCACACTGCTTGGTATGAACGTCCGGAGGGAGTGACGAAGACGTTGGAGATGTAGTGCGTCAGGTTGTTGACAGACGGTGCAAGGTTTGCCCAAGTCAAAGACCTAGTCATAGCCTAAAAAATGGAAACCTATGAGGGTGGCCGAGAAGGGGCGACGGACAAGTGCGTACCGGATCAACGTCCTTTGCGGTAGAAAAGACGAGCTGCTGAAGTTCCAGTCTTTGCGCATTTGGGTTGGGGATTCCTTTCAGGTACCATTCCTCGTCGACATGGACCCATTCACCATCGCGGAGGAGGGCATGGGCGGTGCTGGGCGCAGAAGGGAAGGCGGGGGCGAAGAAGTTGGAGTGCTTGATGGCGGAGAGGACGCGGAAGTAGGCGAGGGTTCCAATGATAAAGAAACAGACGATTGTCTCGATTGGATTGTAGACGGCGCGGCCGGTGAGCGGAAGAATAGGAACTCGCATGGCGAAGGAGGTCTAGAGACGTAGAGTTTCTAAAACTTGGCAGGTATACCTGAGGAGTGCGCAGGAGGTGGTGCTGAAGCGGGCTCGTTGTTCAGCGGACGAGGATGCTGTTGAGAGGACTGACCAGCGAGGTTATATACGACGCTCGTTCCACTTTTATTTGCTAATTGCGCGAAATCGGCTAACCGTCATGGTCTGAGATGACCCCGGACACCGCCATTACCCGTTTTGGTCAAGCACAAGAAACCTTGTCCCCAACTGGACCCGCAAGTGTACACGACAGTACGAGACATTGATCATCATCATCATCATCTTGTCAGACCTTGTTCCCTTCGGTGGAGATCTCGCCAACTGAATCACATCATTGTCTCTGACTTGGAAATCATATCAATACCACGCTCTCTACCTCTACGTATCAGCACTACATGCTGCCGTGCAGCCCGTGCAGTGCAACTGGGGTCACCCGGCTATGCGCGCGTCCCGTTGCTTGCTCGACGATACGTTTGGCACGTTCTCAAGACGCCCGCATCCGCCGTTTGAGTTTCCGGCAAGTTCTCAACGTTCATACCGTTTGTGCAGTTTGCACCGCATGTTGCGATACGAGCACGTTCTGTCCCGCATGGCTGTCCAGCGTCCATTACTCACTGTCCGGGGCCCGGATTCAACCTGAACGCCGACTGTATGGTGCCGCATCACACAACTGTCTTCGAGGTTGCTGTGCCCGCTCAAGGCTCCCAAAATAGCTAGCTTACAATATTTCGTGACTCCAGTTCTAGACGACGTTGGCTCGCACGGGCGTCTCCCAGAGCGTGACCTCGACGCTTCGACCTCGATATCTACCATCTCGTTCTGGCGTGAAACTTCCCTGCAATAGGTCTATTCGTCGGATGACGTACTTTATCATTGGAAAAGTGAATAACGTATGATGTATCTCTCCCCGCGCGGTGTTTGCGCGCACCAAAGAATAGATGCCCGACTTGTTCTACATCTGCCATCTTATCAGACGCCCTGCTATGAAGGCATGTACTCTCACCCACAACGACATCCAATGCGGGGGCGCCTTCTCTTGGAAAGGAATCGCCGGCAACTCATCTTTTCGAGCCTCGCGCCCGATCTCTGAGACATACGGTGAGTCGTGTCCTTTCCAGCCGTTTCCATGGTGGCATCCCATTATTCGAGGCACCGTGAATCTGCGGCCGGCGCCGAGGGACTCGGGCTTCATGGTGACATGTTCCAGTGTTGCTTACCAGCGCCAAGGAGCTCTGTTCAGGCAAGCGTGGCATCGTGGCAATGGGAACGGAGCATATCGTGAGCGTAAAACCCGCGGTTCACACATGTTGCACATCTCATCTTGTCTCAAACCCATATTTCCTCCTTCAGGATCTTGGCATAATCTTATCAGAGGCGCATTTCAAAAACATACTGATCCTACTGGCGAATAGGTACAAGATTTGATTTCAGAGTGCCATAAGCAGGCTTATCCTCACCCCATCGTCAAACGCACGCTATCAGCTTTGGCGATACCTTCATACAGTTGACTCCACGGGGTCATGACGGGCTGAAACGCCCATGGTTTCCGTAACATCCTTGTGTATCGCTGTCTTCGAACTTGAAACAGAGCGTCGCCAGGAAGTGGTGTTGCCAAGGCCGAACAGTTCGCTATCGAATAGATTGAATCGAGTACACGGCGACCCAAGAAAACGTATGTACTTCTGAACGACCGCCGTTGTGTAACCCATCGGCGGCTCGCAGTGTGATAGGGAAATCGTCGTGCTGACCGGATGGATGGGCTACGGACAGCTGATTTGACCGACCTTGCAACCGAGGTTCATCCAGCCCCAAATCGATAAGAACGGACGAGTCCACCCGTCCTCTTCGGATAGGGGTACGTTGCCGTAGACTTACTTTGTGTCGACAACCAACTCTCTGTGCATCCTTCGCCAGTGGATGTGCGCCGCTCCAGCTAAACCATACCCTTCGTAACGTTTGGATTGTATAGCTAACATGTCCATGTCAGCGGCCGCATCCAGCAGGGGAGGACGAGGAGGACATATAGGTATCTGGTGAAATGTCTAGGTACCATGTGTTGTACCACAAGCTACCGGCGGCCTGTACTTACTATGGTAGTAGCGGCTACACAGAATTATCGAGGCACGCCACCAGAGCTATCTATATGCTTTTGATGGATCTCCGAGTGGCAATGCAAGGCGTCAGATCGATTACAGAACCCCCACAAATCAGTGATTTGCAATGTACCCAGGCCGAGCGAGGCGTGAGTGTAGTCCAAGGTACGCAGTTTAACTTTGTGGCTGAACCTTTTACTGGGTCCCATCTGTCTGACATTGTCGTCAACTGTAGTACGATCGCGAAAAATAAAAACGAGCGGAACACCGAGGTATTTGGGTAAGTTGCCACAGCACACCAGCCAGTAAGATTCAAGGGCCCAGCGGTCGTGATTGGTTGTCGGCCGAGCCTGCTTACGTATAGAGGACACAGCCACGTCCTTCGCACCCCGCGAACGGATTGCACGTATCTCCAACAGGCGCTTGCGGTACTGAAGACCATTTGCAATGCGATTCCGAGCTTTCGTTGGCAACCGACCGTTAGTCACAAAGTTACCGGTATGATTGTGCGACAACGGCGACATCTTCACGCCGTCGTAAAGTTGGTATCTGAGGCCAAGTGTACAAGACTGAATCTCACGGATCGCCTAGGAATTTGTGGCGGCCGACGACTATGAAAATAACACCACTGCGCCGACGAGACACAAGTAGACAACCTTGACGTGGTGGTGGTGGCCGCTCAGTCTGTATAACGGAAAAGAAGTGCGTCGACTACTTTTCGTGACACTCGAACGGTGCACATGTGCACTGCCACTCGCCCCCGTCCTTGGAAGCCAAGGCAACCATCGTTGTGCATCGCGCAAAGCCGGAGTACTGAGTGCCCGTGCGATGCAAATATTATCCCAGAACTCCATATTGCAGACTTCCTGCAGGCTCCAAAGGTGTTTGTATGCCAGTGGCCAACTACCTGAATTAGTCGTTACCCGTACGCGTAGCACACAGACTCGTCAGCTATGTGATTGACTGTTGGGGACTGCGTTGTATAGGAACAGCGAAGCCAGCGGCAAGATGAGCAATAGAGAAGCTCTCGCAGCCGTGAGGATGGCCACCAAGTAGCCCAATTGTAGCAGCCAAGTGCAAATCCCCACGGTGTAGTTTTCAAACTAAGCGATCGGACGTGATATTTTGCATGAGCGACTCGGTGGATTAGTACTTTAGCCCCTGCTCCTGGCCATCACAGGCCTGGGTGGCAGCGCGTGTCGTTCTCCTTGATTACGGAAGTTGTCCCTGAAAGCGAGCGCTAGGGTGGGTTTAGGTTGGCTTTTTGCACGAATGAACTCAGCGTTGCACCACCCTCTTGACCCCCTACCTCGACTATGAACGAGACGGTCATCGACGTCGAGCCCCTTTCCCCCAGCGGAGAACAATACAGAGAAGACCTTCAAAAAGACGTCTCCGAACTCCCCAAAGTCCCAGCGCCAATGTAAGTAGCGCCGTGTGATATTGGTTCGCCAAGGGAGAGGCTTCACTAGTCACTACCTCGCGCAGATACCGACATGCCGCCCCCTCAGCACCATGGCCATGGATGGACTTCGACGTTGATGCCAGCGAGGTCCGTCCTCTTCCACCAGGCGACCTCGGTCGAGATCCAGAATGGAGTCACTATCCCCAAAGTCTCTTCGGAAACTGGACGCACGATCAGGTCGAGAGATGCGGTATACTGAAGCACACCCACGACGAAAGCTGCAGCGTGCACAGGGTAGATGTATTTGAAGGTGGAACTTTCGACAGAAGCGAGGATCGTACCGTCCCAGTTGAAGATCAAAATCCGAGGGCGTACTGGGATCTTCTGGGGACTCCTGTGAGTAGCGTTTGTGTTTCGTGGCTTTGGGCGCGCCGATGACTTCGTAAAAGCCCCCTCCGAATGTTCGAGTACGTGCGTTATTCGTCGAAAATATGACGGTGCCAGTTCTCCAAATCCTGGGCACCAAGTGAGTGATTGTCATCACATGGCGAGCGTAGCATAGTCTCAACCCACCCAGGTACGATGTCGAGCCTTTCTTCTTTGCATCCTCCGCAAATTGGATTCCATCGAGATACCAAGAAGACCCCAAACCCGACAGGGACCGTAAGTAGTAGATGTCTTCTCCCATCCGTAGCCCGCTCATGTCCTATAGATATCACTATCGTCCTCCCATTTATCCGCATGATGAAAAATCAAAAGCCACTTGGACGAGCAAGACCTGTCAGAGCGGCAAGCTTTCCTATGGATCTGTTTGGGGTTTCGGTCCCGGAAGACGAATTACTCCCCTACAAGGGTATCTCTCTGTCGAGGTCTTCCCGCCGTCTCTCATCTTGCGTTTATAGACGAGAAGCAACTCATCGACACGCAAGCACCACTCCTTCTTCAGGGTAGGCGTCACTCTCTGTACTGTTAAGCACCAATTAATCACTATTTTTGAAGATAATAAAATTCTCCTCCAGGATCTGCTCGCCGTCCATATGTACCGGACCCCGACGACCAGTACAATCATTTCTTATCATCCCAGCTCAGAGTTACAAAGAACTTCTGCGAAACGCCTTCAGTCCCTCGTGCAAAGGACAGGCGACAGCGTCTACTGGTCAAAAATTTACAAAAGATCCAAGGACCCAACTTTTGTCTTGCTTGCGATTCTCTGGTATGCCCTGTATGCGTGGGATGAGGCATTTGAGGTGTTGTATCGTTACGTTAATGCCTTGGTAGGCAATTTCATTCTATGGGCCTTTGTTTATTTCTTATTCACGCCTGTTCAGGAATCCGACGTTCTTAAGGCCAACGACATAAAACTTACACGAGAGTTGCACAAGCTACAAGCGCATCTTTTGTACTATCAGCAACTCCTTCGGGATTTCCGGGTATCTGTCAAGTTCGTCAGAGACACGCCCAATCCAGCGATGAGCGTTCTCGCATCCACCCTTGCGGAGCGGAACGACTCCACAGAGCTCCTACGCAGAGAAGCCAAAAATCTTATATCTGAAATCGACAGGCTAAATGGACAGAGGGTGATGTTGTCTGACCGATTGGAGAACGTCATTCATTTGGTTCGCATTTGATAATCCATAATCTTGCTGTTTGCACTTCTCGAACCCCTTCTCTAGGCGTTCGCAAGTGTGAATATCACAGACAGCCAAGCCATGAAGAAGTTGGCAGAGACGACAATGATCGACTCCGCTGCTATGAAGCAGGCATGTTTCATCCTTGTCCGCCTCATCTAGAAGATACTCAATTACATCAGATATCATATCTTACAATGATCTTCCTCCCGGCAAGTTTCCTAGCGGTAGGCCGTCAACCAGCCAGGCATCCACATGACTCACCCTTTAGACAGAACGTGTTCAGTATGAACGTCCGCGAGATCAGTCCTCAGACTCTACCGTCGCTCGCCCGCTATGTTGAGATCACTGTGGGATTGACAGTCCTCACCTCATGGATAGCGATAGCGCTTCAAAAAGAAAGCGCTTTCCACCCGCCAGACGGTAACATCTGGAGACGAGTGTTCTGGCCCGTATTCTACGCGTTCCACCAAATAGCCATGACAATCCGAAACTGGCTTGAGCCTGCAGAGCGTCAAAGACATGTGAGCGTGTTCTCAATATATGTATGGCAGGAGGCTGATGCCGAATTTAGATCGATAATACTGCGCGACCGTAGAATTCTAATTTATTGGCATGGAGGGGACGAGAAGACGGCACGTCAACATCGTGGCCCGTACGCTCGTATATATTGTAGTTTGCATTATTGGGTTGAATGTTTGATCTGGGATATACCAACAACAGCAAGTCAGACCCAAACTGTCATCGATTTATCAGCCAAGCTTGAGAGGCACAGCTTGGCGTTAGTCGGCAACCGTCTAAACGGCACGACCACCAGCAAGGCTGATGCCATGCGTATAAGCAGGCCCGCTCTTCGATTCTGCATGGCCCATCAGTCGGTGCGTGCTCAGAGCCAGATCAGCGTCAACTTGAGTATAGGTTTCGTGGGACTTTGCAACTGCATGATCCACGAGGATCTTCAAAGGATCTGTCCTAATTTACTTCGGCTAGCCGCTTGTTCTCATGCGATGAGGACGAAGCGCCAAGGTGAAGTGTCTGCCACCTTGAGGCAGTACCGTGGAGCACGGTCGACAGGCACGCGTTCTGCGTTCCTTCGTCTGACTCACGACGGCATCGATGAGCAACACTACCATCGTCCAAGCCAGTCCCGGTACCATCGGCGAAAAGTATCGGCGACAGTTTGTCGAGGACTTTCCCAGGGTTCCACGACCAATGTGAGTGATTGGTAGACCGGAAAACATGTGCCCTGTATACTGAGTACCATGTTCGGTCAGATACCGCCACGCGGCACCGTCTGCGCCGTGGCCATGGATGGATTTCGACGTGGATGCCAGCGAGGTTCGGCTACCACTACTAGATGACACCGAGTGGGGTCAATATCCCCAAAATCTCTTCGGAAACTGGACGTCCGACCAGGTGAACAGAAGTCAGATGTTGACCAAATGCAGCGATTATGAGCTGTCCCTCGTGCACAAGATCGTTGTATTCGACGACGGGAGTTTTGACAAACATGCAGAAACGCACACCGTTCGGAAAGACGATGTTGCGGATACACGAGCGTACTGGAACCACCTGAGGATTCCTGTGAGTGGCATGTGTTTAGCTTATTTTGAGGCTGAGGTGGTTGTGGTAGCCACCCTCGAACACCCGAGTACAAGCACTTTTTGTCGAGGATATGACGTTACCTCTTCTCCAAATGCTGGGAACAAGGTCTGTAATTGTCTACACTGTACAGCAGGACTGCAGTCTTACACCAATTAGATACAACGTCGAACCTTTCTTTTTCACGTCTTCTGTAAATTGGATTCCGTCTAGGTATCGGGAGGACCCGAAAGCGCTGGAGGACCGTGAGTAGATGCAACCCTGTGTTTTGTGGTCCTGCTCATTTTTTAGATATCACTGTCGTCATTCCTTTCCTGCGCATCTTGAAAAAGCAACATCCCATTGCGAGATCCAAGCTATTGAGGACTCGAACTTGGACTTCGGCCGAAACGCATGGGATGGTGGAGGTCCCACTACCGTATACGGGTATGTCTATGCCTTTGCTTCGCTGTTCTTGAATAGCTCACCCCAGCTGCAGAGGAGCAACAAATTATCAATACTCAACTGCCCCTGTCTCTTCCAGGCAAGTCCTACTTTTTGTTTGGATCAGGCGGGTACTTGTACTGATGTGTACCAAAGATAACAAGATTCTAATCCAGGATCTGCTGTCGCTTCACATGGTCCGCAAGACGAAGACGAGTACGATCATTTCTTATCACCCCAGCTTGGAAGGAACCTCTGCAAAGCGTCTGCAATCCCTCGTGCAAAGGACCGGCGATAGCGTCTACTGGTCGAAAATCTTCAAGAGAACCAGGGACCCAACTCTCCTCTTTCTTTCGATTCTTTGGTACGCGCTCTACGAATGGGACGAGTCATTTGAAGTTTTGTTCCACTATATCAATACTCTTGTAGGTTGCTCGCTTGTCGAGCTTTTGCATCTGTTTGAACATTCATCGTTAGGAGCACAAGGTTCTTCAATCGAACGACATCAAACTCACACGAGAACTGCATAAGCTCCAAGCAAACCTGTCGTACTACGACCTGATTCTCCAAGATTTCGTCCGGTCCGTTGAATTCGTGAGAGACATGCCCAACCCAGCGATGAATGCACCTTCGATTTCCAAAGCGGAACGCGAAGACACTGCAACAATCTTGCGTACCGAGGCGGATAATCTTATATCCGAGATCGAGAGGTTAACTCGACAGAGGGAGATGATGTCCGACAGACTAGACAATGCTATTCACTTGGTTTGAACTCACCTTTCTTTTTTGTGCTACGTTGATGTCTCCACGATAGACATTCGCGACCGTGAATATAGACGAGACCAACTCTAAGAAGGGTCTAAGACAAGCAGCAATGATAGATTCTGCTGTTATGAAACAGGTGTGCTGACTCTGCTATTCAATCAGCACTCGGCTTATCCTCGCGCGTCAGATATCCTACCTCGCAATGATCTTCCTTCCTGGATCATATCTAGCTGTATGTGGTCAATTTCAGGCTCCTCGCGAAGTTCAATTGTTGGTAGAACGTGTTCAGAATGAGCGTCCGCGAGCTCCACCCACCTGACCATGGCACGCTGACTATCGCTCATTACATCGAGATCGTAGCCGGTCTCACTCTGTTTACGATGTGGTTTGCGGTTGTTCTCCAAAAGGAGAGCTCGTTCTACCCGAGCGACAGCGGTCTCCTTCGTCGAGCGTTGTGGCCCTTGTTCTACGCATACAGTGTCATGTCCTATATCAAGGGGTGGCTCGAATCTTTCAATCGTCGCACCTCTTGGAGTACACTCCCTTCTCACTGTTGATTTGGTGGTGTCGCATGCGTAGACCATTATTTACTATCGTGTGGGTGTCAATGCACAGATTTAAAGCTGACAGGAATAGAATGCGTAGACCATTACTTGCTATCGTGAAGTACAATAAAAGGGTTCTATAGAAGATCTATATCCATGAGTACAAGCCATTGCTTGTGTTGTGTGTTGCGGCAGTGTGCATTTTGAATCTTTAGAAATACAATATCGAACTGTCGTCGCCACCGTACAGTGAGTCACGTGAACGTCTATCAGTCTGGACTCGTATCCCAAGGCTGTACCGTGACAAGGCACATTCCGGCAACTGATGGTAGCAAATTTGTGTAGTTTTGTCCCTGTTGTAGTAACGTGTTCACCCTTGGCTTGATTTCCTTTGTGTCTCTGGATGCTAAGCTTATTGTTCAACTTGCTCATCTTCGCTTCTCTGGCCCTTCTGTATGGCTATCTGAACGATAGGAAACTAAAACAGCTTCCTCCAGAGGCAGAGCTTGTATTCTCACCAGCGCGTCTCACCCCCCAGGGGGTGCGCGCGGCTGCGGTGGCCCTGTCAAAGAACCCAGTGGTTATAGAGAATTTCCTTCCCCCCAAAACTGGTCGACGGTACATCGTCGTCGGCGGTGTACGTTTCTTACTGCCAACCCTTAGTTCCGTTGGTTGATTTCACACCTCAGGCGGGCTTTTTAGGGGGTTGGATTGTCCTCCAACTGCTGGAGCGTGGGGAGGACCCCAAGAAGATTAGAGTTCTGGACATCCGCGCTCCCACTCGTCCAGATTTGCTTGTTGGAGCTGCTCAGCAAGTTGCATTTATGCAAGTCGACATTACCGATGAGGTTGCTGTTTCCAAGGCTTTCAAGGCTCCTTGGCCAGACGCAGAAGGAGAACTGGAAGTCACAGTGTTTCATACCGCTGCGAACATACGCTTTTACGAGCGCCATGCTTCGCTTCTTTTTCGTTCGCTCAAGGTGAATTACGACGGCACGATCAACTTGATCAACGCATCCAAGGAGATCGGCGCCAATACCTTCGTTTATACCTCGTCAGCATCGATCTTCGTGCGTCGGTCTCGCTTCTGGCTGTGGCCCTGGGAAATGCGACCCGCACTCTTCGTCCAAGCGTACAACGATGACACCCGCCCGCCGGAAGGGTTAGGCTGCTTCTATTCCAACTATGCTGCCTCTAAACGTTTAGCGGAGAGGGCGGTTTGTGCTGCGGATAAGTCCCCCACCAACAAGTCCTGCACGCTCAGGACTGGTTGCATCCGTCCGGGCAATGCCGTGTTTGGTCCTGGAGGGGACATGGTCTGTGGGGCCTATCTCGTGCGGAAGCACAACCCGACGTGGATTCCGAACATTTTACAATCGTTCATCTATGTAGAGAATTGTGCTCTTGCGCACCTGTGCTACGAACGGCGACTAATAGAACTAGAAAACGGATCCTCCAACCCAGATATCGGTGGTCAAGCCTTTACGGTTACAGATGCAGGCCCTCCGCTCACCTATGGCGATGTATATACCGCACTCAGCACATTGGACAAGGAGACTGTATTCCCCATCTTGTCGCCTACTTTAATGCTCGCTCTTTCGCACATCATTGAAGCCTTCCACGTTACCAAATCGCTGCTGTCCATTTCGAGTTCGTCGATCGCACGTGCCGTCGCTAGAGTGATACCCACCGTCTCTGGGGACATGATCAACTTGCAACCCACCATGTTTACCCTCATGTCTGTCCACCTTATTTTCGATGACTCTAGAGCCCGACTTCCTCCGTCTAAAGGTGGTCTCGGTTACTATGGGCCATACACGACTCTCGAAGGCATATGTAGAACCGCCGAGGAATACTTCAAGTCTGACAGGAAAGGAGAGGAACGATGCATGTCCGGCGGGGTGGGTTTTGGCTTCGGGTCGAAGAAATCAAGAGAGGCAAGCCAGGCTGGGAATGGAGTCGGTGAGCAGCTAGAGATAGATGCAGTTACTGCACTGAACTAGTATTTTGTTTGAATGCCATCGTTTTTGATTGGAAAACTAATGTGCTTGCTTCCTCCCAACACGAAGAAACCGCTCACATACGACTCGTATAGTACGACCTGATGCAAGGGTGTTTGCTCCGAGACTACCGTTCTCCTGCTCGCATCAAGCTCTTCTTGGTTCAAGCGTTCATCTCTGGTCTCTCATGAATGAGTGACATGACTGATGGCAAAGCCCGCCCACAGGACATAACCCAGTTCGGTTAGAGTGCCCACCCGCATGGTGCCAAAGTTACGCGGTCGAAGATGCACAGAAACTCTTGGACCTGTTTGTCAGCCACCAACACGACACTTCACGCATATACGGCGGCGGCCACCACAGAAGCGGTAAGAGTACACTGCGACCGCGCACCGCATTCGGACGGCGGGCGCGAGGAAATATATCCTCACCGTGCCTCTCGTACGGCTCCGTTGGTCAGCCCGAATCAAAAGGATGTACTATAGACACGGAGTCGGTCCTTGGGAAAGGTGCCTCGATGGGCGCGCAGGGCTGACGTGTCATCTCAGAGCGTTTTTCCAAGGTCCAGATGGCTCAAGGCGGAAAGGTCAGGAATCATTGACGGCATCTGCCGAGTCCCTGGGAGGGCATCAAAATCTAATTGTTCTATCCGCGCATGGTAGATTGTGGCGCACCCATGAGGAGACGCTTCGCGACGTGAGTGATCTATACAAGAAGGACATCTTTTGAGCTCTACGGCCGGATTCGGTCGTATGGTGGTTTACGTTGACAAGTTGGCCAGCGAAGCGTTTGAGATGGGCAATTTCAATCCTCTTTGGAAGTCCCTGTATTAACATCCACTTTCGGGCCGAGTGCGGTCTTTCATATTCCAGGTTGATGAAGCAATGTGCACCGCCGACGGGCATAGCTGAATCGAGCCGACAGTCTACCATGGTCTACACAATATTATCGAGCGTGCCATCGAAACAGAGTGCGTACCACTGTCCAGAAGACAGTACGTATGTCGAAGATGGACGATCATGACGGGTTCGAAGACTCTTGCCCTTGTCTGAGGCGCTTTGGAATCCGATTTTGTGCCTACGGTCCGCTTGCGTGCGTGATGGTTCCCCCCTTTCTCTTGCGGATAGTGGTAATTCATACATCTCTGCAGGGACTGTGTGCTTTCCGGACGCATCTTGATCGGGGCGGACGCGAAAGAGCCTGGGGAGTGATCCAACTCCAACCAACGT
>JBBPJX010000504.1:0-14719 GCA_038088955.1 Neotropicomus parvogracilis | reverse complement strand
GTCAATAGAGGCATCGACGTGGTTCGGAACAAGATAAAGGCATTCGCGCAGAAGAAAGTAACCCTGCCGCATGGAAGGCACAAAATTGTGATCCTAGACGAGGCCGATAGGTCGGTGTGGTGATGGTTAGATGATGTATCTGACCCAGCTACAGCATGACGGCTGGCGCTCAACAAGCGCTCCGCAGAACGATGGAAATATACTCCAACACTACGCGTTTCTGCTTGGCTTGCAACATGTCCAGCAAAATCATTGAGCCCATACAAAGTCGTTGCGCAATCTTGCGTTACGCCAAACTAAGAGATACCGAAATACTGAAGCGCCTGCTCGAGATATGCGAGATGGAGAAGGTGGGATGGGCCTTCCGCATATCGTCGCGAGCGTGCACTTACTTCCGGTCCAACAGGTTGGATATAACGACGATGGTTTGACCGCGCTTATCTTCACGAGCGAGGGTGATATGCGACAGGCCATCAATAACCTACAGTCCACGCATTCCGGCTTTGGATTCGTGTCGGGCGAGAACGTGTTCAAAGTCTGTGACCAACCGCATCCGGTAATAGTCCAAGCTATCATTCGCGCGTGCATCAGAGGCGATATTGATCGTGCGATGGCAAAATTAAATGAGCTCTGGGAGCAAGGATACAGCGCCGTGGACATCGTCGTCACAATCTTCAGAGTGACAAAGACATTTGACGAGTATGTCCAATGAATGAATAGCTGGGCCATGGTTGACTCTTTTCATCAGATTACCGGAATATACCAAGCTAGAGTACATTAAAGTATGAATAACTTCCTCGGGTTCGTTCACGACACTCATTTAGGTCAGGAAATAGGATTTACGCACATGCGGATAATAGAAGGGGTCGGAACCGTTATTCAACTAGGTGGCCTGTTGGCTCGGCTGTGCAAACTCGTATGTCCCACTGCTCATCGTTGAGGAAAAGTCTATTGATGTTGGTAAACAGAACACGAACCCTGAACTTTTCCAGCTGTGAGGGTCACGCGCAATCGCCATCCTAGTCTGTTGGAATCTTCCTCGCTTCTGACTAGCACTGGTAGATCTGAGCGAGCCAGTTCACTTTGGTTGTAAAGACAGGGGTACTTAGTTTATCTGGTAGCGACACAGCCGCACTGCACAAACTATGAAGTACAGCTCGAAACCATTAGGCGTGATATGTGTAAGTGATCAAAATGATGGCGAGGCCTAACGAACTAGGCGCGGTCATCCAACAAATACTTAGTCCTGCTCCCGGAGATGCCGAAAAGCTGCTGCAAGAAATTGGTCTGGGAGTTAACCCATCTCGTGAACAGGTCCACCAGGGAATCGACGCAAAGCTTTTGTCACCTCCGGATACTCTGCCAGACCACTGGTTATCCACGTATCAGATGTATGTCTCTTTTGCGTTAGAGTTCATCGACTTCATCGCTTTCGGTGCAGACACTGGAAACATGAGCCCTATATACCATCCTTGCTTTCGTTCGACCCTGCACCACCGCCCACAAGTCTGAGTTTTGTTCGTGCAGGTCTAGATGGTCGTGTCACTGGCTATACAGAGGTGCGTTTATGGCCATTCAGTTGCTTACAGGATCTGACAATCACAGACTCCAAATCCTCGTGTTTCGACAGCGTTAACATCGACCTCAATGGACCGCGCTCCAGGGCCGGTCGGTGCCTTTGTAAGGGGAAAGTCGGGTTATGTCCCTTTTCAGCCGGGGGGGCTTGACGAAATACTACTTTCTTCTACTCAAACCGGCATCCCAGAAGAATCGGTGAAAGGACTGAGGTCCGTTCCTCCAGGTTTCTCGAGGGGCCTGCGACTTGCAGGCGAAGAGCCTGAGGACGAAGCCCTCACCGCACTCGGACAATCTCTGCCGTTCTCGAGTGGAAGATCGGTACCCATTTTGATAACTTTCCGTATAATGATCGCTTGACTGTCGGGACCTCAGGGTCAGGAGGGTCATCCCACAGAAGAACAAGAGTCTGAAGCCGAAGTATGCAATGATGGCATAATTGCTGAGGTGGATGAACTCCTCCCAACCACTGTGAGAATATATATTGTTGGCTCCAAGATCGTTTCTTATATTTGGCCCAGAGATCACATCTACGGCCAGCAAAGACACGTAGTAGTCACCGCGCCAAGATTCCCAAACGTGAATGGGCCCATGTCGTGGATATTAACAAACCGATGTTCAACTTTCATGAACTCGTTCCGCAGATGGCACACAAGGTTAGGTTCGAGCTTACAGTAATTGCACCACTGACTGATCGGCACGCCTTAAGTATCCTTTCGAGCTGGATACATTCCAGAAAGAAGCGGTGTATCACCTCGAGATCGGTGACTCTGTCTTCGTCGCTGCTCATACATCTGCTGGGAAAACCGTGGTTGCAGAATATGCGATCGCTCTGGCGGAAAAGCACATGACTAGGTACGCCTGAACAATAGGTTTTCTATCTCCGGCAGGCCCGAACCTGAAATATACAGAGCTATCTATACATCACCCATCAAAGCGCTGTCTAACCAAAAGTTCCGCGATTTCAAGCAGACATTTTCTTCTTCTTCAGTCGGAATCTTGACGGGCGATGTACAGATCAACCCTGAAGCAAGTTGTTTGGTCATGACGACGGAGATCCTACGCAGTATGCTTTATAAAGGTGCAGATCTCATCCGCGACGTGGAATTCGTGATATTCGATGAAGTGCACTATGTCAATGATGCGGAGGTGATGTACCTCATTTGCGTTGCATGGTTTCTTGTTTATTGACGTGTGAACTTCCCAGCGTGGTGTTGTATGGGAGGAAGTTATCATCATGCTGCCCGATCATATAAGCATCATTCTTCTCTCTGCGACTGTACCAAATACCAGGGAATTCGCTGATTGGGTCGGGTATGCATCGTGTATTTCCTGCTGCGAAATCACCTCACAGAATGTAGGCGTACCAAAAAAAAGGATATTTACGTCATTTCAACAGCGCAACGCCCAGTACCCCTGGAACATTACCTGTATGCTGGCAGAGATATGTTCAAGATCGTGAATGAGCAGCGAAGATGGGTTCCTGAGGGGTAAAAATTCCGCGTTACTTTGCTTTTGAGGTGTTTTTCTCATGTTATTGTTCTTAGGTACAAGGATGCTGGCGAAGCACTAAAGAGGAAACAAGACAAGGAACGGGAAGCAGCTGGTTTGCCTCCAATTCAGAGAGTTGGTGCGCGTGGCGCATCAAGAGGGCAACGAAGGGTTGGCCCCACACGCGGCGATCAGCGAGGTGCTACTCCTAATGGGCCTTCAGCGCGAGGCCGAGGCGGCACTCCTCGTACAATCCACACCGGGGCGGACAAAAATCTTTACGTCCATCTGCTCGGCAATTTGCAAAAGAAAGGCCTCTTGCCGGTCGTTGTTTTCACGTTGTCCAAGAAGAGATGCGAAGAAAATGCAGCTACTCTGACGAACGCCGATCTCTGCAACTCTGCTGAGAAGAGTGAGGTCCATGTCGCAATGGAGAAGGCGCTGTCCCGCCTTAAGGGTTAGTCATACGCAACATATACTTCTCAGTACATCAAACCCCCCTTTCAGGATCGGACAAGAAGCTGCCGCAAATTAGTAAAATGCGCGACCTCCTATCTCGCGGCATTGGAGTGCACCACGGAGGGTTGTTGCCAATTGTCAAAGAAGTGGGTATCATTCCCCAGCACAACAGCTACTTATCCATCTACACCAGGTAGTCGAGATACTATTCGCCCGGGGATTGGTTAAGATCTTATTTGCAACTGAAACATTTGCCATGGTAAGGAAAGACTGGCGTTTCCGCGATATCTGACAAGACAGATGGTCGCAGGGGGTTAACATGCCTGCCAGATGCGTAGTCTTCTCAAGTATCCGAAAGCATGACGGCCGCTCTTTCAGGGACATTCTACCTGGAGAGTACACGCAGATGGCTGGTCGTGCTGGGCGTCGTGGCTTAGACACCACAGGCACAGTTGTCATTGTCGCAGGTGATGAGCTGCCTGACGTATGAGTCGCCCTCTGCACCTGAGCATTTACCTGTCTGTATGCTGACCACTACCGTTGTAGCAAACAACACTGACTACCATGATTCTCGGAACACCAGCAAAGTTGCAGTCGCAATTCCGCCTTACCTACAACATGATCCTTAACCTTCTGAGGGTGGAGGCACTTCGAGTAGAAGAGATGATTAAACGCAGTTTTTCGGAGAATGCCTCACAGCGGCTTCTACCTGATCAACAAAAGGAGGTTACTGAGGTGAGTAGCGAAATTCCAATCTGAAACGAATACCAAATTTCTAGCAGCACGAGAAAAGTCTCCTCTCGATGCCGGCACTTCAGTGTGACATTTGCTCGAGCGACATTGAGCGCTATTACGACGCCCAAAGTGCGGCGGTAAACTACAACAAGCGCCTCTTTACAATGGCTGCTAGCGGAGCTTCCAATCAAAATGTCCTTGGGGTTGGCCGAATAGTTGTTTTGAGGGATTCAGTGAGCATGCTTTGGTTGCAGAAGCGGGCAGACTGATGAGCGTGGCCTTGTCAGCACTTTTCTCCTTTCCGCGCAGCAGTGTTGCTTAGACCGGATCTTCGGGAATCAGGGAGTGAACGAAAATACTTTGTCCTCGCGCTCGTGGATCGGAGGTCGGAGAGCGATAAGCAAGGTGCGCATACACTCCCGTAATTGATCTGGCTCACCAATACCCGAGCATAGATGCCAATGGAACGTCGGTCTCCCCCAAGTGGCCACCTGTTCCCTCGTTGCTGAAGCCCGAGCATGCTACGTATGAGGTTGCCAGTGTTAACTTGAACAGTATGTCTTTCATCACAAATAAAGCCGTGAAGGTGAGAAGTTGCAGCGTATCTAGTTTTGAGGGGAAATTGAGAACCTTGAGCACAGGTAGATGCTTCTGCGATTATTGATAGTCATAAGAAAGCACCCATTCTCGAGGCAACTTCCGCCTTGGAAACGGTAGTGGTGGGATGGGTTACGGCTGGAACGCTACTGGAGGTAGACTGGAGTCGCATGCGCACTCTCGAATTCCAGGAGACCCTTCGAGCTAGAAACGAAGTCCACGAGAGCCTTGGGACGTTTGAGTGCACTCTCTGCAAGAACTTTGATGATCACGCAAGTCCGTGCAACTAGTATTTCCGATCAGGCCATTGACAAGCTTGACAGTATATCCGTATGCATGGCCACAAGATTCTACGGTTGAAGATAGCGAGATTAAAGGATGCGATCTCTGAACAGAACTTGGAACTTATCCCAGAGTATGAGCAGAGGATTCAAGTCCTCAAAGAGCTCAACTTTATCGACGAGAACCAGACGGTCCAGCTCAAAGGACGAGTGGGTTGCGAGGTAGTTTTCCTTTCTCTCCATACGACATACGACACTGATCGTTACACAATAGATCAACTCGGTCAATGAACTCGTCCTTACTGAGCTTATCCTTGAGAACACGCTCGCAAACTATGAACCCGAGGAAGTGGTGGCGCTCCTTTCCTGCTTTGTGTTCCAAGAAAAGACGGATGTGGAACCCGAAATACCTCCTAGGTTGCAAGAAGGTTTGACGGCTATCGCTGAAATTACTGATCGGGTGGGACGCATTCAAGACCGACACAAGGTCGCCGCGGAGGAGTTCAGGTCCACACAGAAAACTGGGCTTGTCGAGGTGGTGTATGAATGGGCGAAGGGCATGGTAAGTACGACTTTTTCCGGCCATACCGTGCTAAACCTGTCTCGGCAAGCCATTCGACCAGATTACTTTATTGACCGACGTGGCGGAAGGGACCATCGTCAGGGTCATCACACGCTTGGACGAGACCTGTCGGGAGGTGCGAGATGCCGCGCGAGTGATTGGCGACGGGGAATTGTTCAAGAAGATGGAGGAAGCGCAGGCGAAAATCAAAAGAGACAGTAAGTCAGGTCCCGCGCTGTCTTGCTTGTGCTGACCGTTGTCCGTGTGCTAGTCGTGTTCGCGGCGAGCTTGTATTTCTAGCCAGAGAGTATTTGTGTATCGAAAATCACATGTCCACTGCATTCCAACAGCTTTCTCCAGATATTTGTAGACAAGGTTAGCGAGTAGTTTCGACATGGAGACGTCCAACGCCTGCGAGTCCGAGTCCGCCACCCACGACGGCGTCGCGACAGCTGCATCAGGTACTGGAGGCCACACCAGCAGCGAGGCGAACGTCACTGGTGTCATGCATCAACGCCGCAGGGTCAATCCAGAAAGTCTGGCGCTACGCCTCGGACCCGACCTCGTACGTGACCTTGATGCTCTCATCTCACCTGGAAACACCGAAATGCCGTCGTTTGCTGTTCGCAAAGAGCTCCAAGAGCGGTACAACATTGACAGGAGACACATCTACGATTACTTCCATAGCAGGGGCTTGCGCGTGGTGAAAGAAGACAAGCACGGCAATCCAATCACAGCCAAAGATCTTCCCATCCCCCTGGTAATTGTCCAGTATCCATCTCGTACATCCACTTACGCGCGGTCACAGCCTATACTTCGTCCTCTGCGACAAGCCCCCATTAAGAATCACCGCTCTCACACATCGTATGTTGTAGCGCCAGAGAGAAAGCTGTTCAAACCCCGTGGCATCACGAAAGCGAAACCAGGTCGTCCAAAGAAGAATCCGCACGTGAATTCCAGGATCATTTCCCCTACCCGCGAAACCAATCATGAACCGTATGCATCCACGAACACCAGCGACACCCCTGCTTCCGAACGCTCTCGACCGGGTGTGGATCCCTACGTTGCCGTGAATCCTTTTCTTCCGCACGTTCCACATTCTTCCGTGGTGGAAGAAGACGATAGGTGTATCTTTTACTCGGTCGTAAATCCCCTGGATGAGTCGTTCTCCGTGAGACGCGCCATCGGGGACATCGCCTATGCGTATCGACATAAATTAGTGTTCGAGAGGATGCAAGAACTCGCTTATTATCCAGCCAAGCTGGCTCTCACGGACGACCGGTTAATTTCGGGGAACGAGATTTCGCCGTGCTCCGCAAGCGATAGGGGACTTCTTCTTCCCCATGTGAAACCTCTCACCCTGGACGAACGACAGGCGATGTACAAAACTGTGTCTGACAGCCTTGGCCCCGCGCACGGCATCCAGGAGTGCCAAGGGACTTACAGGAAATACATGCAAGCACGCGCGAAACTCTATTTCGAGGGTCTCTTGTCTGCACCCCGCCACCTCCAGCAACCAGCCAAGACCAGTACAACATCGGATCGAAAGCCTGCATTGGGAACCAATGAATTCAGGCACTGGCTTTCTGAAACTAGGTTCCTCAGACACGATGGCCCAAATACATCTCCACGGCCTCATCCTAACCATCGAAACATGAGCGCGGCAAGGACACAGGACGCTGATGGAGCTAACAACAAACTATATAGGCAGATATCTATACCCAATTGGATACAAACGCTGGACGAATTGTTTCCGGCACAGGTTGACGACCCGAATAGCGACGTTACCATCACGGATTCACCCGTTATGCGCACACGAGAAGTTGCCCGGATGACCACACATGCACGAGGTGTTGCCGACGATTGCAGTGCGGGAGGTCGGTTGCCACTTTCGCTTACCTCCGTTCCAAGCTTACTTATCCTTGCGATCAAATCAGTCGCTGAAACTCGAGCAGCCGGCCACGCACAACTCCACGGACTTTCGGTGTTCCCAGGAACACAGGAGGCCAAGACTCGGGCCCCATTTGTTGAGATGTCGGACGGTCGTCCTCAGTGCTCGGAACATGTTCCATATGCTGCTCACTCAGGGCAGCACTTTGCCCTGAATGACACGCAACGTAGAACTCGCACAGTGTCTAATAATGCGTGCGGGGTTCGCCTGCCGTCCTGTAGCCCGCGCGTGCTGGACAAGATTTGGACGCGACCCGTCTCGTCCCATGACGCCAGGAGACGGACGCCATCTGCCGCAGGTGACATCTGACTACGTTCCCCGCTACTTTGCATGTGATCCGCATCTTTTAATCAACACCACACTTGCATTATCGACGCCACAGTCGCGACACCCTTGTTTATGATACGGCATATTTTGTCTTTTTCCCATCAGATGGACGACCCTGCAGGCTGTTGTTCCTTGTTCCCCGCAGATAGAGAAATCATAACGTCGTAATATTTCATTAATGGATGCACTCGAATAGGCTTAGCGGGAAATGTTACAGTACAAGATCGAGGCAAAAAATGTGAACGAAACCAAAATATGATGTCTATCGTAGACGGTGGGACCTATTGCGTTGCTGTACATGTGATGTGTCGATATGATGCCATGAAATAACGATTCGGTAGAAAGATTGATGCGACATAGAATTCATTGCCACCCTATCGGCAAATGGACACGCCCATACAGCTTTTCCTGCGTGTCGCACGTTGCGGGGGCTGAGAGATGTTGTGGACAGTACGTCAACGCTTGCCGTGCGAATGGGTCGTTTCCCGATGGTGCGATGAGATCTTGACACATCGATTCCGACGCGCCTTCTTCGTCGTAGCAAGCATCATCAGGGGTACCGGTGGCGGACGGCTCCTTGAGCCGATATCTGATTGCATCCGACACGGGCTGACAGAGCAAAGGGAGGGGGGACAGCATGCGCAGGTGGTCTGACGTGTCCGTACAGGGGGACTCGGGCGAATTGCCTTCGTCCGCGCTGGATGCGAGGTCAGCCAGGGGAATAGGAGGTATAGGGCGGATCGGCTGAGGTTGCAGGATGGGCAGCGGACGGGATGTGGGTCGTGATGCATGTGGTGATGGAACAGAAGAAGTGATTGCGCCTGCAAGCGAGGATGACGATACGTGATTGTACAGTGATGGTGAGGCGGGTGCGAGGAGAGTCGTCGAAGATGAGGAGTTGCGCTGGGTATATATGTGTTCCTGGTGGTATGAAGCTTGGGAAATGGATGGAGAGGATGGCGCGAGCGCATGAGAATGTGCTTTCTCGGTGCATCGCTGGTGAGTGGCAGCGGTGGCCCGATGCGAGGCGCTCGGGTAACCTGGGACGGACGCAGACAGCCTTCGGTCTGCTGGAGTAAAGGTACTGAGATGGTGGGAGCCATAGGATGATGACAGGGTGTCGCCCAACGCTCCTTCCAGCGAGGAAGTGGACTTGATGACATGCGGTGCTGACGCACCATAGAACAGCGAAGGCGCGTGGTCGGCTTCATCTACTGTCTCCATCTCGTCGGTAAAGTCAGAGTCGATGAAGTCTTCTTCGTCATCGCAATCAAATTCGTCAAAGTCCATGGCCTGGAATCCCATTTCGACTACGTCATGCCGTGTGAATGGAGAAGATGGGGTCAGGACGGAGTTGGAAGAGACGGAAGACGGGGTGTCGATGTCCGACACGAGAACGGGCTGGGAAGGGATGATGGTGACCTTTGGGTTGACGGCGGTCTCGGGGAGCGACGACGACCGAGGAGGGAAGGGATAGAAAGTCGGCCAAGAGACGGGAGGGGCGGTTAGCCAGGAGTCCTTGGAATAGCATTGGTCGTAGGGGGAGTAGATGTAGGTGGGGGAAGGGCTTCCTGAAGGGTGGAGGTGAGGGTACATGGTGTTCCTTGGCGAATTATGCGAGTCGAGTGGGGAATATATGTGCGGCGGCTGCAAGGCGGGCGGGCGGGCGGATGACTTGACACTCACGGGATAAGGGTAACAAGCGGTGGAGATCATATAAAGACCAAATCGGGAGAGTGGAGGGAAGCCGAGTTGGGGAAGGATACAGGATGGGAGTATCAGGGACGGTTCGGAGCGAACGAGTGTAGATTTATACCCGCGTATTAGTATCTCTGACGTTGGCAATTGATCGGATGCCTCGAAAGTGCGTTAGCGCTGCGCCTGGGCCGCCATTTATCAAATTACCGCGATGGGACCGAAGTGAAAGGTCAGCAGGACGATGGGGCGAGAGGGGCGCATGAAACACGTTTTGACTACACCAAGAATGACTACCACCAGGGTCCAAGAATGGATCGCCATGCTGAGCCGTGGGCGTGAGATATATCTGGCAAATCAGCGAGCTGAACAAAGGCGGTGCCGCAATCGTGAATCGGAAAGAGATGTAGGTTGTGGAGAAAGGGCACACCTGGGCCGCATGTTGGTTGACAGCGCCGCATCAATGACGAGGTGTTCTATGGCGACAACACCACGTTCCGTCTTCCCAGCTGAGCGAATGTCTCTGGCGTCCAAGTACACAGCGGTGCCCAGAAATAGGACGACCGAATTCTCATGACAGCGATGGAGTTTCGTAAGAGCTGCGAGATGATGTCGTGGAGCGCGGAGCTACTGCTCGCCAGGGGTTTTGATATCGGAACAGGTCTTGGGGACGTAACACGCATCTCATCTCAGCTTGCCGTGTCACCACGCAGCGGCTCAACGATGCTGTATTTTACCCATGACCGAGTCAAGTCCGATCGATTGCCACGGCCTCTTGCCAGCACGCCACCTCAGGTCCTGCCATGCGCCTCTAGCAAGGCCACAAGGCTAGAACCGCCGATCTGCGGGCGATTATCTGGGTCAGATAGACGTGGGCGAGGCGACGCACCCCCCTTTTTTTCTCAAATTCTGACTGATCCAAGGGTCTGAGATTTCAATTGAGGAGCGACCCTGACCGAGCCCTGCCACTCGTTGCAACAACCACCGAAATAGGCTGGATGAATGATGGTGACGGTGTATACACGTATAGTGGTACCTGGATTGAGACTAATGAAGGACAGTGAAACGTATTAACCACGATGGGAGACGCGAAGAAAAGGTGCAAGAACCCGCCAATATAAACAGGGCTCAAGGGATCCGTGTCAGCAACGAAAAAAAAAACATCGAATACACACATTCATGCGCCACTGCAAAACACAAACTTTGAATCACGACACCGAACATGTCTACTCGACGACAAGGCTCCCCATCGCCCTCTGCACGTCCCTCATAGTCGAGTCGAGTGGTCCACGGGGCGCAGAGACAGGGCTGCCACCCCCCCGCGTCGAATTCCCATTGATGACGCGTGGACCCAACGCGGGGTGTCTCACTCCAAGCGCAGCACCCAGCATTCTCTTCCCTGGGTCGCCAATCTTGGGAGGTCCCTCTGCATGCAAGATTGCGGGGTCCTCGTGAGAGACCGCAGAATTAATAAGATCGTTCAACGAAGGGTGAGAAGGAAGCGAGGGAAGGGTGGGCGACGGTTCCCGGCCATTGAGCTTTGGCGAGTGCTCTGAAATGGTCGTATTAAGCACGTGTCCGTTTCCGTGACGAAGACCGTTGCCGTTCTGACTATTGTTCGCACTGCGGCTGGGGAAGACGGAAATAGAGGCGGCGCGCATGTTGTGGCCACGCGAAGGATTGCTGTTGTGTCGGGCATTCACTGTTTGGATGACGCTCTGTGCGTCAGGACCATCATATGGCTTGATGCATGCCGTCGGACTGGTTGCTAGAATGACAGGAGGGAATGCGAGAGTGTGGAGATAGGCACGCTTGGCTATATACGTATCGGTCAGGATGCTTGCGCACGAGGTTGGTGCGCATATGACGACGTACCAACGGAAGCGTCCTGGAAGACGATCAACAGGCTGGTGTCGTCTCTCCACTTGATTTTGAACCCTCCGCCGACGTTTTCCCACTCGGTGAAAGCAGCTTGAATGTCCTTTGTCTTGAGCTCCTTGGCGAAGCCTGTCAAGGACAGAATGCGAGTCACGGATGCAGAGAGACCGGATGTCGAAGCGGAGGACATGAATTGCACTGAGAGAGACGGGGGCGAAAGAGAGAGCGTCGAGAGAGAGTCGGTTGGGGACTTGAGACGACGGCTGCCGAGTTGAACGTGTTTTGACCCACCGAGACTGCGAGATCACAGAAAAGCAGGCGCGTAAAGTGTGTGGCGGTCTGCTCGAACACAGCGAACAAAAGGGAGTGTTTGCGTTGGGTGTTGTACAGAAGCTGAGAGGGACCTTCAAGATGAAAAAAAAGAAAAGACAAAAGCAAGACGAGACCCGGCGTATGTTCTCGACCACATCTCAGCGATTCCCACGCAGCTTACACCGTCACCATACCCGACCACGCCTCCAACACCAACACCACCACCACCACCACCACCGACATCGTAGTGCTGACCGTCCAACGCACAGTACTGCAGGCGAGTGCTCGTCTTATCGAATCCAACGGCGTCGTCCTTATCGCGTCGCCCTCTAACAACGCTAGGCATGATCATGGACAACGACCTGCTCCGGGCGTGGCTGCTCGTCCACGAGCTAGGCGATCAGCTCGCTCACAACCAGAAAATGACCACCACGCTCCAGTCTAGAGCGACTTCCATCAAGGTTCCGTTGCACCCTGTTCCCTGTCCGTGTTTGGCTGAGCCTGTAGCTCGATAGGAACAAGCTGCAAATTCCGGTTCAGGCTTTGCGCTCAGGCGATTTAATACCGATATCTCAAAAGGTCCGTCCTCCGCTCCCCTGCGCGGCGTGATCTGATCCTGGCTCTGCCGCAGAGACGTTCGAGTCCGAATTAGAGCGCATGAACGCCCATTTCATCATCGAGAATCAAACATTATTGCACGAGAACAAACAGCTCGGCCTCCTACTTAAAGAGTACGAAAACACTATGGAAACCATCATGACAAAGTTCCGCAATCACGCCGTGCGTCCCGGTTTTCCTATCATCGCTCCCCGCCATCTATCATTGATGGAAAGCAGTTGGCAGCGCAGCAACACGAACTGACATTGACGCGCCATTACGAGGGCCTGATCCTTGCGTGCGACTCGCAGAATCAATTTGACGACCTCGCGATTGAGACGCAGACCGCAATGAGCCTACAGCGTCTCGCGCAGGGACTCCGAGCACTCTACCGCTCCATGGTGGGAGAGGATCCAGACCCGGCCGATGAGAATTTGGAAGATTCCGAGGTTGACGTACAATCACTCGTCGAGTCCCTCGGGGGGAATGTGCCACCGAATTTCCGCGAGGACTGGGCCCTCGAACGCGAATCTGAAATTGCTCGCTTAGAGAGAGAAAACGAGGAGCTACGGAGGATGCTCGGCATCGACCCCGCTTCGCTCGCGGAAAAAGGGGTGACGCTGGACCTGGATCGAGAAGAGAGCGGGAGATTTTCAACCTTGCGGTCGGACTCAACTCGGAAACGGAGCGAGTCGGCTTCAAGCGGTTCAAGGTTCGGTGCCTGGAACTTTGACAACGAGCAATCACCACCAGAAAGGGCAGGGTGGACAGGGTGGGACTCCAGCGTTCCTCCGCCTCAACTCCAACAACCCCCAGTGGGGAACGGTCTTCCCTTGCAGCGCGCGGTGGATATACCAAACACCTCGCGGATCCAGCAGCCACGGCGACCACCAATGTTTACGCGGAACGCTGTCCCTGCACCACCGGTCAGTGTTGGCCCAAATCGTAATATCCCCTCATCGCTGTGGGGTCAGCAGTCGGTGTTGGATCGGACATGGTCGCAAGGCGGTTCAACGCTGGATCTCAGTCGGTAATTTTCTAATATCCGTAATTATAATACCTATCAGGGCTTGCTCTCCAGTCGAGCTGATTTGATTCTATCATTGCATAGCACTGTAAAGATCGAGACGTAAGACTGTCCTTTAAAGGACCAGTGCAAAGGCATGACGACGCGACGAGAAACGGTATGTATGGAAAAGACATGGGGATATCACGAGATGCGGACAGGAAGATATCGATACAACAGATTCACCGACCCCACAGACGCCTAAAAGTCTACACGAGGAAGGAGGTGAGAGGGAAACAATAATTAGCATTAAATGTGCATAATTCATTATAAAAGTCCTTGAGGAACTTGCCGGGATGTGTCACGTCAGGAGGTCATGCGACCACGAAACGAACCTCACATCCAAGCCCGCTCCGGCCCCTGCCTTCGAAGGCTATTCCGAGCATGCGTTCCTTCCCGCACCCGAGCCCGCCTTCACGGGCCCGACCCTCCCACTCCTTTCCACGGGCGCACATGAGGTTTTGCAACGCCCTTAGCCGGAGCACGGCGGGATTCGCGACGGGTCGCATCCGATATGCCAGCGCAGCAGGTGGTGTACGGGGTCGCAGGGGCGAGGGAAATATGACAGCGTTCTTGGGGACGGAGGGTTTAGGTAGACCGGCACTTGCCGATGACTGCGACACGAGCGGTATGAAGTGCACAGGTTCGCAAGTTTGACTGATAGGCGTCGTGTAATCCGTAAACTTTCGAACGTCTGTGGAAATGGCACGATAGCCCTCGCGCCGCGCTTGCCGCTTGCACTGCGATGACCCGCGAGGCGGTGAAGGCGCAGCAGGATCCGTATATGGAGAACCTGCAGCAAACATTGTGGCTGTAATATAGGCGGATTGGAGGCCTTTGGCAGCCTCGATGATGGTGGCGACGGAGCGGGTGACACGCTTCACGAGAGTTCCCCGTATGCCGTGAGTGTCGGCGTCAGTGCCGGAAGTGGTGGCGCACAGACCATCGTCTTCCAGGGGGGTGTAGAGTGATGTGGATGGGGGACATAGGGGACTCTCTTCAACGGAGATACGAACAAAGGCACATCGTGGGTGGTTGTCACGTTGAGTTTCGACGAGAATGGGAAGACAGGGCTGGGAAGCGGTGGGAGAGGCCAGGATGGGCGAGTCAGGGGTCGTGATGTCAGTGGCCGTAGAACGCCAGCTACCAAACGTGAGCCACGAGTTGGAGCGGGAAGGGGATGCAGAGGAGGA